>VXAX01000447.1:19325-103809 GCA_013399835.1 Leptocoma aspasia | reverse complement strand
GCCCTGGCCGCCCGCCCTTATCCCTCATCCCTCCTCGGCCCTCAGTGGTTGGGGCCGGCTGGCCGCCGGGCGCTTTCACGAAGGGCTGATGGCGCCGCTGCCCTCAGGNTGGCCACGTGCCTCGCGCCCCTGACTCCTATTGGCCTAGTTAGGGGAGGGGGCGTCTCACCCCTTCTTCGGATTGGCTGTTGATGGCCGTGGAGACTATATCACAGGGTGTGGGTGAAGATTCCCCAGTTTGCACAGTGAGGGGCCCTGGTGGGATGTGTTCTTGGGGTTCCACCCGCATGAGGTTTTCTTGCCCCAGAAGGCACATTGGGCATCAGTGTAGCCGCAGCAGGGCAAGGCTTCTGGCTGGGTGGCCCTGAGGCTTGGTGTTGAGGGAAGTTAAGCCCTTCCCCACTCCCCTGAGGTGGTTCCATTCATGAAGGTTCTGGTGTGAGTAGCAGCAGTTGCTGCAGGTGGAAGCTGTGAGGTTCACCGCTCTCCTGACAGTGGTCTTGGTGCCAAAAACCCTGTTCCTGTGGTTTTGTGTATGGTAACAAGTGGATGCTTGATCTTAGGGCTCTCTTGCTCTCTGGGTGTTGGTGTTGAGTTGTTCCATTTCCCCTCGTGTGCCTCAGTTCCATTAAAAGTGAGTTGATGTGGGTTCATTAAATGGTTGAGTTGGAATGGAAGAACAAGGTCCTGATGCTGTGCCTTTCAGAATTACTCATCCTAAAGGGATAATTCACCTTTTTAGGGTTATTTCCCTGTACAAGAGCTATATGTGGGCACCTTTTACCTCTCAGCTGTACATTGCAGAGCCTTAGGAGGGCTCTTACAGGGTCCCTAAATTAGAATTTAAACTTGATTTAGGCTACGGACAGTAATCATAGTCCTGACAGTGAAATGAAAGGTCAGTTTTGTGAAGCACTTTTTGGTAACTGAGCATCAACCTGTCTAGTGTATCACTATATAGTTATATATTTATGGTTCTTACAGGCCTTTAAAGAATGATCAAGTGCAAAGCTGGGTGTGTAAAGTGCCTATCCATGTTTCCCTGTGAGTTTCAATGGAAGTAGAGACTATACTGAACTTTCGCTTTCTTCTGTCAGATTTTTAATTTTTTTTTTTCTTGTAGTTCAGTTAGAAGATGAGATGCTAATGAATCACCAACTGATTTTACAAGAGGGTTCTTTGCATCTTTTTTTGACACAATAAAATAATTGGCTGTCTTGAGCCCTCTAATACCTTCATTTCTAGGAAAAGTAATATAGGAGCGTGTATTGCTCTAGTCTGTCCTTAAATGGAAAACTTCTCTGAAATTGTGACGGCTTTTGGCATTTTACTACATGGATGCTTCTCTTGTGTGAGAAGAGACAGCTTTATTACCTTGTTTATAGGATAAGATATCGGTGTAATTGTTATTATTGTTATCTGATAGAATAATGGACAATTTGATTTTAGAGAGAAATGGGTCTGTAATATTGCCTCCTCTCCTCTGGCACCCTTAGACCTACCCTTTGCAGAAAATCCGTGGATGAGGTCTCCTGGGGTGAATTGCTCTGCAGTGAGCAGCTGCTTCCAGTGTGTTCCTGACCACCTGCAGCTGCTGGCAGCTGTGTACACTGAATTCTAATGGACTTCTAAGTGTATCTAATTAAGGGGGCTGGTTTTGTATGGTGAATTTTGTTTGGACTTGAACATGAGATTGGGTCTATTTGTTACTTTCATCTTCTGCTAGTAAAACATGCAGTTGTTGTATTGCAGCCCTGAAATTGCTCTATGTCAGTCCTCTGTCCACTATGTGAGTCTGTGAGTCCACCTGTTTGAAGGTGCAGATGGTCCATTGGTTCTCTGGGGTAGTGCAGAGCAGCAGCTATTCTGAAGGAGCCATCTCAGGTATGTGTTATGTGCAGAAACAAGGTAGTTTTATTTTTTTGAATTTTACGATGGGTGATTTAAATTCAGAGGAGAGGTGCAGGGGGGTGGGAGAGGGAGAGAGGAAACAGCATCACCTGCTTGTAGGAAGGGGAAGAATCCTCTCCAACTGACAGTTCTTTTGGAAAGAGTTTACTGGAGGAGAAGGGATGGGAGACAAAAAATTGGCAGGAAGAAGCTGGAGGGGAATGCTTGGTTTTCTTTCAGTAACCCTTAACAGAGCCATCTTGAAGGTTGTGTGGGCAGAACTGCAGAAGACATTTATTTTCCTTTTGTGTCATCCTGTACTTTAAATGCATGTATTCCCTGCTTCCTTGCTTTATCAGACTTCTTTCTTTGTGATTTATAAACCAAATCCTTTAGGAAGTCACAGTCATTGCCTCGAGCAGCTGGAGCCCAAGAACTGCAGTATGTGATTCAAAAGCCCATGATATCACAGGGACCTTGGAGGATGAAACATTGGGAAGACAAGAACATGAGGAGCGTGGCCATAGATTCAGGAAGCTGAGGGTGGGAGGAAGAAGTTGGTTACTGAAGTGGGTATGTAGATGTTGAGCAAATGGAAAGAGAGGTGACTAAAGAAGAGATTTGCCTATGTAGAAAGTAATGAAGTTGAGTCTTTGCCCACTGAGAGAGAGAACAGTGTGAGAAACACTTTATTATACAAGAATTAGGACTCAAGAGAGATGTCCTTGGAGCATCTCTGAGTAGGTGTCTAAACCTAGCCTAGGTAGTCCCCAGAAGGATGTTAACCTGTGCTCAGGCTCTCCTGTGTTCTGTGGTAGAAATTAATTTTCAGCTACTTACCTGATAAGTTGTGAGAGAATAATTGGATCAGACTGTTGTGCTGTCAACATCAGTACCTGGGCACTGTCCCTTTAGGAAAAGGACTGTAACATGTGATGTCTAGCAGAGGACTGGCCTTGGTCTAAGATATCTTTTCCAGCTCATTGTTGCTTTGATGGTGGATGTGCCATAAGGAGATAGATTCATTATGTACAATGGCAGTAAAGAGTGAGTTGGTGTTTGGCTGAGCTCTTCTATTTATTATATGAAAAATAAATTGAAGCCATTTTTCCCATTGTGAGAATAAATAATTCTTGCTGTCCCAGCCCTAGTATGATTTCCATTTTTAACTCATCAGTAAAACATAAATATTGTGGTTTTACATGACCTGATTGATAATACTTACGCAAAATGCACCAGGGCCAGAGTTCCTTGAAACAGTGTGTGCCTGTGATGGATGGGAATGCAGGGGAGGTGACGACAGTCCTGACTCAGTCCTCAAAGAGGTTAGAAACCTTCTTGCTGCAATGAAAGCATGTTCCTGCTAAAGGATCAGGAAATGCACTGGCTCTGCTTTCTAGGCAAACTGGGATAATTAAGTGTGGGATAAAGCTTTTTGCAGGCACATGTGATGTTCCTTTTGAGCATAATAAATAATTTTCATATTAAAAGCTGGAGGAAAACTCAGAGTCGTAAAACCCCTTCTGTACCAATCTTGCTGCCCTTGCACATGGCTGGGGTGACACACAGTTGTCAGTGAGCTCAGTCATGGAGGATTAAGCCAATGGTCCATGCTGCTATTGCTGCAGGGAACCTCAGGCTATGGCAAGGCTCTTTTACACTGGGGAGTAAATCACATTAGCTGGTTTATGCACCATTATTGTAAAGTGGATTCTCATTTGAGATACTGAGTGGCTTTATTGTTCCCTGAGAAGGGAGGTGGTCTTTTCCCCTTGCTCAGCTTTAATATTCCCCCTTTCTCATCCTGGAGAAGAGGCAAAAATGAGTGTTTGGCAGCCACTGGCTTGGATTTTTCAGCAGAATGCCCTTAGTGAGCCTCGCAGAGGTTGCTGCAGATGAAGTCCCCAGAGATTTTGTCTCTGTATATTCCTGTGTAGTCGCAGCATTGAAAGAAATTGTCATTCTTTAATAGCAGGTTTGCCAAAAAAATACGGTTATTGTTGATTTTAATTTTTTTTGTGGTGCTTTTTTCTGACTTTCAGAGCTTACATTTGAAGCCCTAGGTGAGTTCACTGGATTTAACTTGTGTTTAAAACACTTAGACACCAAACACAAACCAGTAGTGACTTTGCTGTTAGTGGTTTTCTCTTACAGCACCATTCACTCGTGAGTGTTTGTGGGAGGATCATGGATGCACCTGTGAGGGGCCACCCATGGAGCTGTGGTGGCTCAGCGTGTCTAATGCTGAGGTAGCAAAGCTAACAAGGACATTGATGTTGGATAAGCAATGAGGCACTTTGCCCCTCTAAGCAGTGCTTTTCCATCCTCTGGAGCTGAGTGCAGTTCACGGGGAAGCTGCTGATTTAATAACACAGCTCCGGAGAAAACAATATCCCACAGGAACAGGAGGGAGGAGTTGGAAAGTGTTGCAGAGGTCAAAAGGAGGTTTTTAACAAGATTTCAAAAAAAAATGAAGAACTGTCAGACGATGACACTGAGGTGCTTTTGAGGCATCAGGAGCAGCAGAGGAGAAATTTTGTCATGAATGACATTTTCTAGATTGGATGTAAAAATGCAAAAACTAAAAAGCGATGGCTGTAGGTCTGTGACAGCAGCAGGTCCCAGAAGGTGTTGAGAAAAGGAAGGTAAATGTGAATGGTGTTCTGAAAAAAACCTGTGTTGTCCTGAAGGGATGGTTAATTTACTTGCACAGCTCAGAATGTGCTAATGTTCCGCTAGAGGACATATTTCAGAGTCACAGGAGCTGTGCTGGTTCTTGGATCATGTTGTATCGCGATTCGCACAATATATAGTGACACACAGGACTGTCACTTCCTCGCCACTGCCATACTGGAGTGGTACTAGACTATATTTGTACTCTCTAGCTATGCCTATTACTTTTTCAGCTTGTGTCATCACCCTGCACGGACAGGGTGAGGCATGCCTGTTATTTGGGGAGGAAAATGCTGTGTCTGCAGTTACTGTAAATGCTTCAACATCTCCCACTGGCATTGCTTCTTGCTTATCTTTGTGATGCTCATTAGGTAGTATGAAAGCATTGGGATGCTGGCAGAATTTTGGGTGGCTATTGGGTGATGTATCATAATTGACTAATCTTTAAACTTCCAGAAAAGTAAGAACTTACCAAAAGAAAAAAAAAAAGTAAAAAAAAAAGTATATTGAATAATATTTGAGCCAAGCCTCTTATATTTTATAGTGGAGAGAATATAGTTGTGACATACGTAACATGTAAATTAAACATGAGTTTAAGCAAGCTGTTTGGATTACTGTTTTACTAAACCTCTACATGGATTTTTATTACAAAATGTAGTCTACTTTCTGCATACTGAGAAAAAACTGAGTTTATCCTATCACAATGCCTTTTATCTTTAATTATCTTTTTTTCTTTTAGGATTTATGCAGTTGAGTTTCAGTTTCTGTGACACAGATTCTTATGGTAATCCCTTGGACATAGCAGAGCTTCCTGTTGAGGTGCATGTCTTGGTCTTTATTTAGCTTGTCTGAAAATGTCTGATGTGTTCAATACGGTGGGAAAAATCAACAGTTGCAAAGGATAATCCATGGGCAAACTGTGGTGAGCAAGCAGAGAGCACTCCCCACATGCCAGTGATTTGGCAATGCTTATGTTCGAAGTGTCACATTTATTTCTGCTAAAAAACTACCAAAGCTGAGAGAAGACCACAGGGCAATGGTTAAAATTTCAAGACACCGTGGCTGTCAGTGTCAGGGCTGTAATGGGTATTAAGAGCAGGATCTAGGGACGGAAATAAGATTGTGCAGGATTAATGAGGAGGAGCATCCTATGGAGGACCAGTGAGCAAAGTTCGTTTGGTCTTCTTGTCATCAATGTCAGAAAACTTGCTCAGGTGTTGGTGTTTTGTAGCAGTTCTATTGTCAGTGACTTCGGGTAAGATTTTTCCAGCTCCTGGCCTTGACTGCAGGGCTTGTTTCACAGCCAAATTTCAACACTTGCTCCTGCCTCCTGCCCTCTTTATTGCCCATCACTGGGACGTGGCCTGTCTCCTCCTGCATTGTCTTTGCTCTCAGCACATCCACATTTCCAGGGAAATGTGCTTTTCAGTGTGTTTTCATGATTACAGACGTACTGAGGGAATGCATACCAGAGGCAGATTGTAGGATAAGTTTGGAAGTACAGAAGTTGAAAGCATCAGCAAATCCTGCAGCTCCTACTATTGTCGCTTATTGCTGCACAATTGGCTGGGCTGAGCTGTTTATTATTTTAATTTCTGTCAAGAACAGCAATAACTGGACTGTTTATAGAATCTGCAGCACTGGGCCACCGAATTTGGCTCAGCCTTGCTTTTTTTTCCCCCAAGATTTTAAGTTAGCGCTAACTTTCAGAACCATGAAATGACTGTCTTCTGCTTTCCTTTCCAACTTTTTGATACTTCTTTTTTCAGAGATGAATCTTAATACCAAGTTTTGTCTTTTAAAGGCCCTGCCTGAACCCTTCAGTCTCCTTTGTACTTGAGTGGTAAGTTATCTGTGCCAAAATGACTTTGCAGGAGTGAATCAGCATCTTCCTTCAGATCTTCAATGTCTGCTGGTGGGGAAGGTCAGCCAAAAATTCTGCTACTTGTTGTACCATGTGGAACTAGCGAAAACTGTGCCTTTCCCTTAATTCAATTAGTAGGTAATGTAATTGCATTCTTTTTAACAGGGTAATTATATATATATTTTTTAATCAAACCACTCCAAATTGAAACCTCTAATGTTTGTTTTTATTTTTAGTTTTCTAAGCAGTTAGGTAATTTATTAGACTACTGGCTGCTGTTAGTGCAATTACCTGAATTGGCTCTTGATTAATACTGGCAGTCTAGGAACAGAGCTGTTGTGGATAAACCTGAAGCTGAAGACTATCAACAGGATAGGTGTTAAATTTTGCAAAGAAGTTGTTCACAGTGTGTTACTGACATAAATGCTGTCACGTTTTGCATGGGTAGAGATGATAATATACCTGATGTATGTATATATTTATATACTCTGAATAAAGAACATATACCTGATGAAATGAGTGAAGGAGGTCAGTGAATGAGGATTAGATATGAGAAAATTCGTAATTTAATCCTTAATAACATAACAAGTAGCTCAGAGAAAGGTTCTGTGTAGGGATGGATGGTATTTATTTATAGATCAGAATATGTGTGCACTTGGATATATAAATAAATATTTATCTGTAAATTGCCCTGACTTTCCACACTTGGAGAACAAGGCTGGTGTTCATCACTCCTAAGTGTTTCCTGGAGTTAATTTGTTCATACTTATCTCAGGCATTGAATGCTGGTACATGGATTTCATTTTAATTTTTCTCCTAAGCGCTTTTTGGGGATGTTTTGTATCAAGCAATATTAATGGAGATGAAATTTCTGTCCCTGTATTCCCAAAACTGGAGATGTTTGGATATAAGAGAAAGTCAGAACAGTTCCTCAGTATTTGCTTTTGTGGGGTCCACGTGTGCTGGGTTGCTCAGCGTGAGACAGCAAGCGTTAACTCCAGTCACCAGTAACAGCAAGACTTGGTGTCTAGCAATGCCCAGAAATATCTTTCCCATTGTTTGTCTATATGTAAGTAATATGATTTTTTTGCTCCACCACACAGTTCAGTGACGTTAGCCTGAGACCTCCCTGCATTTATCCATGCTGACCAGGCCCAGTGGAACAGTCAGTGCTCAGGTCTGCACAGCTTAGTCTTTGCTGGCAGAATTAGGAGGATTCAGAAAGTTCCTGCTGCTTTTTTTACCTCTCCTTACCGATTTTTCAGTTTGTCAATGACAAGCCAAATGCTAGCATTTATAGGGATAAATTATGACTAAAATAATTTGCATTTAAAATGCAAATGAATGAAAGCATCAGCAAGGAGCCTTTTGCGTCCTTCCTGGTGCACAGATGGGTACTGGCGTTGGATCCCCACCAAGGCACTGGATATAAAATAAAGTTGATTGGGGTAGCTGAGAAATGAAATGGGCTCAGCCTCATGCTAATTTCTGGCCTTTGAGTTAATATGACATTATAGACGAAGGATTGGGAAGGTGCTGAACCACTGACTAAACCAATCACCAGAGTTGTAAATTATCCTTCTGGGATTGCAACAGCAGATTGAGAGACCCCAATAAAATTACAAGAGGTGAATAAAACCAAGCTTGGAAGCAGTTTGTCAGGATCTTTGAGAGTCTAAGTTTCATTGTTCCTTTCTAGTAGTTGGCTATTGTAACACTGTACTAACCTGGGACTGGGGTTTTGTCCAAGGTCAAATCTGTCTGTACATGGAAAACCAGTTGGTACGCAAACAAAACCTCTTTCAGGCAAACTGAGGAACTGGTGATGCATCTCTGAACATGTTTTCTTGTTGGAAGCCTCAGGTCCATTTTTTTGTATTATTTATTGATTTCTAGGCCTGTAGGTGCCAGAAGGACAGTGAGGAGAAAGTGGTGTGGATGGCCTGTGGCCAAGGAAAGACATGGAGGAAGAATTCAGTGTAATCTTTTGGTGCAATTGGTGCAATGGTTGATTTGTTTCCTCCTTAATGGGACATAGAAAGTGGTGAACAGCAGGAGTTGACCATGCTCAGTGAGATAAGATTTCTGTTCCCTTGTTCCCGTAACTTAAGGTGTTTGGGTCTTGTAGAAGATGTTTGTAAAGCCAAACCTGCTTTATTCTGTGTTACTGAAGTGTGGTAGCTGATAATAATAAATCCCTCATAGCTCCATGCCATGTGTCATGCTGGTTTTTAATGTCTCTGTTCTCTGGTTTTTTTACAGCCATGTTGCTGAAGATCACCTTGTCTTCTGGAAGCAGAAACACAATGAACAGATGAATCCCTTCAGCCAGATATTCCTCCAGTAGATCTCTTTCTCCTCATGGAACACCCAGGCAGGGAGGAGATGGATTTGAAAGAGGAAAGTCCTCAGGTGTGGACTGAGTCTGCAGGACAGGAACAGAACACTGCTCAGGTGATTAACCAGAGCTCTGCCTCTGCTTGGGCTGGATTTGGATTGGTGGGGAGGGTTAGTTCCCATTTAGCCTTGATTTAGAATCTAGAAGCTCAGCTTTCATGTGAGCAGAAATACAACCATTTCTGTGGTGATTTGGGGTTAAAGTTTCAGAAGCTGAGCTGTGCAAACGGCAGCAAGTGAAGACACAGAGCTCTGAAATGAGCTGAACAAAACCAAGCAGTGGCTGTAGAAGTTTCAGTGTCCAAATATATTTATGACCATATGGGAGAGTAAAGGGTGTTCAGAGTAATGAACATGAACAAAATCTGTGCTCTGTGGCAGCCGCTTTTGATGGCACCATTCAAATCAGTTGGAACTGTGGGTGGACCTTGGGGAAAGTAATATGGTAATTTTTTCCAGCCAGACATCTGGGTAGTGAGGAAGGGAGAAATATTAATTGTAAGTGACTAATGCAGTCAGGTTCTGCTCTATGCAGCTTGTCCCTCTGCCTCTGAAACAACACAGCTGGGAATTTCTAGAATTCTGTAAATTGATTTACTCTTAAGTATGGTAGGAAAAGGGTGCTGCATGGTACTTGACCCACGAGCTGAGAAATTCTGCCTCTCTTAGTAATTTCCAGCTTTGAAATTTGCAAAGGCAGTTTTCAATGGCCTGTGTTTCCTTCTCTCTACAATGGGATAACCATGCTGCTGTTTGTACATGGCAGTTTTAAGGATTAATGAGTATTTTCAGAGTGCTCTCCAAATGTGAAGTTGTAGTGTTTGTGAGAGGATTTATTGTGCACAATCAGCACTGAGCATCCATGGGGGAGTACCAGGTGTCTCCTGAAGCATAAGCTAAGTGAAACAAAATAAACAAAATATGTAACTGTGGCATCATTTTATGTGAAAGAATTTTATGTGACTATGAATACTTGTACTCAAACCAGGTTTCCTGCTCACTGTCCTGTTTTTCCCATACACTGAAAATGCTTTTCAGCATGTAAAGGATAGCAAAAGCTAAACATATTCCTGTTTTCACTGGAATCCAGTATTCTGGCTCATTTAATGTAGGCCACTGACCATCAGTTATGATCATAATGTTCTGGTAAAACTGACTTGTTTAGATTCAAAGTGCAGCCCTACCTAGACATAACTTGTTCCAGTAGTCCTTAGAATCTGTGCTTAATGTTTTCAGGTGTAGGTTTGTCTGTTTGAATAGTTGAATTTTCTACTGATGCTGCACATACATACTACAGAGAAGCATTCTAATATCCCCTACTGCTGCCTCTGAGAACTGCAATACTAAGGAGTATCAGAGTTAAGTTCTGTTAGCCTCTCATCAGACAGTAAAAATTACCTCCAACTACAGAACTAGCTGAATGAAGTAGTTATCATAAATCCTGAAAGGGATATGAACATAAAGGGAAACAATATCCCAATACATTTAATAGATACATCTGTTCAAATATGAACTTGTTCCCTTACAAATTTTTGAAATATCATGCAAGAACTAAGTATGGGTGGGTGCCCTTTGTAGCAGTTACGTCTTGAGTTGCGATGTAGAGTAAAACCAGAGACTGATGGGAGTTGTGTCCAGATTTCTATTGGTAGAATAATTGAGTGAGATTTGAAATGTGTGTTTTTCACTGCATTCCGATTAGTTGGGACACAAGTTCTCTCTGCTTTCCAAGGCACCCCGTGACTCTGGTGCTGTGTCCCACGGCCTGTGTTGGTGCGAGTCCAGGATCTGTTTGTTCCCCAGGTGCACTTTGTCCCCGAAGGGGGGGCAGTGGCCCAGATCATGTACAGTGACGAGCAGGAGCGCGGCCCTGCACAGCAGGTGGTTTACACGGCTGACGGCACCTCCTACACCTCTGTGGACACCTCGGAGCACACCCTCGTTTACATCCACCCCGTGGAAGCTACGCAGGCATGTGTGGTTCCGAGCCCACCCTGGTTTTGGCACCTAGAAAACACAACAATCTTGTTTGGGATGAAGGCCAGTTACCAGCCAAGTGGTATGACTGGAAAATGGCAGGCAGTCACTCCCAGCAGTTTTCTCTGCCCACTGCTGAGCAGGGGCTTCATGCTGTTCATTTGTCTGATATGTAAATCTGCTTATCAAAGGATGATGAGGCTATGAATTATGAAATGCTGGTTACTTCACTGAAGGTGGATGAGATTATAATTTACTCAAAGGTATTTTCCAGAACAAGGATAATCTCCCCAGAAATTCTGCCTCTTGTATCCAGTAAAAAGCTAAGAGCCATCTGTGTTCCTTCTGGAAGAGTCTTTGTTTTGTGTAGTACAGTTGTCATAATTGATAGTTCCAATAACAGTCATGTCTTTTTGCAGAGCATCTCTGTTTATTCAACGTAATTTTGTAGTCTCTGCAGAGTTGCTGATTTTATGGATCTTTTATATTAGTTTTCTTCTGCATAATCATATCAAATAGCCTTTATTCCCTTTCAGCACATGTTTATATGAGGTCAATATGCTATGCATCTCTGCCTCTGTGTGGACAGATAAAAAAGAAACAGGCTGGCTTTGTCAAGAGTGTTTTATAATATCTTTGCTGACAGGGCAGATTAGCTGTGCTGCAAAGTGCTTGTACCTGACACCTCAGTCATGCTGGCAGGGACTCATGTCCCTCAGTCCATGCTGGCATGACTCACAGCACACTGTGTCTTTTGCAGCTCTCAGCTGTCCTGGAAAACCAGCTTCTCTGTGGAGGGATGTCCTGAGAGGGTATCTCCCAGGAAGTTACTGGCCAACTAACTCCAAAACTCTGAATGCTGTCATTGTGTCAGAAGATGTGTAGTATTCAGACACTGTTCTGCATCTAAGATGAAATTGTCACAGTGCTAAAGGAATATTATACCATGCTTTATTTTCTTGTAGCTAGGTTGCTACAAGCTCAGATATTTCAAGTTTTGGCTACAGGAGGTTGGCCTCAGTCAATCCTTAGTCTTGCTTTTCCTGGGATTCTGTCAGGGCTGTTCTTGCAGAATATTGAAGTTAGCATGGCTTCTATGAAATTAAACAGCATCCTGGGCATATCAAAGTCCCATATAGGATGTGCATGATAGTTCCTCAGAAGAAAGCATGCAGCAGCCTTGTGAATTTTCAGGAAGAAAAATCTCAGAGTTACCTTCTATCTTGCCCTTAAGTGTTGCACATTAAGAGCATAGATAGAGCTATTGAATTTCATCCTGTAGATTTTATCAGATCAACAATTGACAAAGTGATTTTGGTAAAAAAAAAATAAACTCTGTGAAACACTTTAGCTGTACAGATGCAAAGTGCCACATAAATATATAAATTCTTTATGGAGCATTACCTAATTTTTAATTTCTATATGTGTAGGTCTACTTGGATAAGTTGAAGTAATCTGCTGTGGTAACAGGCAGGTTAGAAGCTGACAAAGGCTCAAATGTGGGTTGTTTCGTGGTGGCAGGGTAACTTTTGTGTGAGTTGGGAGTAAAAACCCCCAGGGCTGGTTTGATAAGCCTTTTTCACTTTGTCTAGACTCTGTTTACAGATCCGTCCCAAGTGGCTTATGTCCAACAGGATGCTACCACCCAGCAGGTAAGGAAGAGATATTATTCATTTGGGGCCTAAAACTGTGAGGGAACAGTTAGGGAAGGTAAAGGGACATTCATGTGGTGCGGGAGGGTAGTGACGTGTCTCTGAAGTTGTCTAGTGACAATCTTAGTCTTGTGCTGTCACTGTGATCAAGACTGACGACCACCTTGAGCATGAATGACAGTAGAAGTTAAGAATGATTTTGGGTTTATTCTCTTTAATTCATATTCAACAAGAATTCTGATTTACTGCCCTAGATAGCATGAAAAATCTTTCAACAGTGTCCCTGCAGCAGATGTGGCTGATGTCATCTGAATGTGCCATTTTGGAAAGGCTGGGTTTTCAGTTGTCCTCATACAGGTTCTGATCCAAGTGCCTTTGAGTCCACAAAAGGCTTTCCAGGGATAGAAAAACTGGATTAAATTCTAGCTTTACTTGAAACGTCACAGGAAATTAAGTGCAAAACCTGAAGAAGTTCAGTGGCTGGCTCCCTTCTCAGGTGTGCTGGGCTTGCCAGTGTGAGGTGGTGAGGTGGGAAGAGAATAAAACTGCAGCCTGTGTTCATAAGAATATGATGATTTTTCCTTATTCTTTTTACATCCATCATGGATGGGGAAGTTTTGTTGTTAACTCTTACTGGTATCTTTGGGGACTGCACTGTGATAATCATCTGTAGGCAGGTGCTTTCAGATGTCTCTGGTTGGAATTCTCTGCTTGTCATAGACTTAAAGTCGTTACTGCTTGGTCTTTAATGACATGTGTGAATGGATGTGTTAGATCCGAATCATCACCAAAGCCATCATTAAAATGTGTGTTTATTGACAGTCTTGGGTCTGAGTGAGGGATTGAATGTGTGCTGAAAACAAATTTTTCTTGCTAAAAAACCTAAATGGTTGAGGCACAGATGGGAAGCAATGACTGGCACAATAAAGGTGTTACCTGTCTTCTCATTCTTCTCATTCTCTAGAGTTTTGTTCTGGAATTTTTTGTTCCATCAATTTCCCTGCATTAAGAAGTGAAAAATTCATATTTAATTGTCTTAAGGCTCATTTAGCAAATATATGATTAATTAAAAATAGAGGTTACTTGTGCACAACGCAGATGGAAGTGACAACAGACGTGCTCTGCTGTTGTTATTCCAGAAGCACTTGCCTGTGTGTCCTCAGCCTGTGCTCCATTCCAGCACTGTCTGACAGCATTCCTAACATATACATTAATTTTTTTGGTGAACACTTAATCCCTCATTATATCAACTCCTGCCTTTGCAGCTGTTTTTACATCAGCATTTCATGTGGGACGTTCCTGAACTGACAACTAATGATAAAATAATAATTAAAGCTCCTTTTGTCTTTCAGAAGAAGCTTTATTGTAGAAAGAGAGAGATTTATAAAAATAATGCCCATAATCCATGCAGTGCCTGACATGAAAGTGCAAGTAAGGGTATGTTTGATGTGATTAGAAGTAGGCAGTGCTAATAGGGGATACAAATAGATCCAAGTCTGTGTGACCCTCTCCTTGCAGGCACACTGGAGGAATAATGATGCCTCTTCTGTTGCCACTTGGCTTCAGAAGTGTCAATACCAGACTGTCATGGTGGTTTCCTCCTCACCGTTGCACCATTCCCTGAAGTCTTTTTGCTGTTTTTTAACAGTCTCATAAATTACCCTTAATACCTCTTTAAAAAAAGCAACTAGTTTGGAGTTCTAAGACCAAGTGCTTACGTTATGGATTTTGTTGTCTGCTCCCTTGCTACTGGCCTAATTCACTGTTCTCAGTTTTATCTGATATTTATTAAGCACTCTGCAGAGAGGCAGGAGCTTGGATTTTAGTATAAAAGCTGCTTAACAGAGGCACAAACTAGAAGCCACATGATGTCAGCTGTGGCAAAGGATGAAAAGTCAGGCAGAATAATGGTGCAAATTCATATATGGATAAGCAGGAAAGGTGATTCCTAGGGTCTTAGTTGTGGTTTGTTTTATTGCTGAATGGATGAGAACAGTGTGGTAATATGCATTAATTTGGTTGTTGCAGCACAAAAAAATGAGTATGTAAACAAAAATGTATAGTGTGACCAAATGTAAAGAAAAATTGTTGGGATCCTCTTGTTTGAGAGCTTGATCTTCTCGTGAGGTCAATACACCATCTTGGTTCTTTAATGGATCCTAGCTCATAGAATCACAGAATGATTTGGATTGGAAGGGAGCTTATCTAGTTCTAAACCCGTCAGCCATCGGCAGGGTTTGCTTGAAGAAAAAAAAAGTCAAAAAAAGAAGAAATCGTTTTTAGTCCTTCTTTACCTTTTCCCTTGAAAATGAAAGTAAATTTGGGCATAGAGGAAAAGAGGCCCGAAATCACTGGTTTTACCAAGAGCTAAAGAGCTCCTAGCATCTGTTTTTAGTGCAGTTTGAACCCAGACTGGGTAGGACCTTAATTTAAATATGTGTAATAGGTAGTTCAGAATTTGCAAAGTCTATAGATTTGAAGTTGGAAAAGACAAAGGAAAATTTGTCCCAAGAGCTGCAGGTTCTGTCCAAGCCTGTCATCCCTATCTGAACCTCAAAAATCATGGGAATGCTGCAATTTTTCAGCAAGTGCAGGGCTCAAGGGAGCTATGCATGCCGGGCCCTGTCCATGTGTTAAGTGACTGATGGAAATGCTGCAGTGCTAAAATGAGTGCCTGTGATTTTAGGTAACGGTGCTCTTGCCTGCTGCTGCTCAGAGCATGAATCCCACCAACCTGTCCGTGCTCAGCAGTGTTGCTGACCCCCCCCAGCCAGTGGCTCTGGAGCAGGGGCCACAAGCAGATAGAGTAAGTTGCCAGGCACCCTTTCCTTTTCCATATACAAGCGCAGTGATTCCATTGCTCCATCATCTCTGGGGATGAAGTGTGGCTAAGTGATCCGGGAGATGTGAGAAAGCTGTAGTGCAGATTTGTACTGTCTTCCATAGTCTCACCATGGAATGTATGGGGGTTTAGGAGATCATGTATTTAATATACAGAGAAACCTGTTTCACAGATGATTCTGTGAGCAGCCACCTTAAAATTCTATCAGGGCTGAAAAATGAAGTTAACAGAAGGTGTAGTGCTGACTGTCACAGCAACATGCACCCACTGAGTTTCCTTGCCTGTGTTTTCAGGCAGCTCACTGCATATAATATTTCTTGTTCTCTACCTGAGAAACCTGTGTGGGTGATGGAATATGCGCCAAACTTCAAATGTTGCAGTGCTTTTAAGGAAGGAAAGGGCTAAACTTGAAAATTAGTGGAAGAATGCAATGCCCTCAACTGTTGTTCATGTCCCGTAGTTTATATCTGGTCTCCACATTACTTCACCCATTATTGACCTCTGCCTTTGTACTCTGGAGATTGGTTTTGTTGGGTTGTAAAGAGGAGATCATGTGCCAAAGTGCAGGATTCTCTCACTTGTACAAAAGAAGTAAAGGTACAGCTTTAGGCATTAAGTAATATCCACAGAGCCTGGACTTTGTTTTAAACTTTCTGCAGGGGTCCAGAACTTCCTCTGAGTTCAGTTTCTTCTGAGAACTGAGTCCTTGGCACGGTAGAGCCAGGGAGTAATACCGGTGTTTTGAGTGAGGCCATCAGCAGCACGCAGCCATGCAAAACATCCCTTGACAGTCATTTAGCACCTTCCCTTGTCCTCCTCTCCATTACCAGAGGCAGCAGGAAGGGTAGACTAGCAAGGACCTTCACTGGTTATTCTTGTGGTTTTCTTCATGAATCAGCTTGAATTGTTTGTGAATTCTCTCCTCAGGCGTCATTACCAGTGCATAACCAGATGTTACCTCCTATGGAGGCTGTGGATGGTTCTGATCCTTTAGCACCTCTGCAGAATCAGATGGAAAGGATAGAAACAAAAGAGGAAGATGATGAGGATGAAGATGAGGATGAAGATGGGGAAGACACTGATATGGATGAATGGGATCCAGATCCACCTCGACCCTTTGATCCCAATGATTTGTGTAAGGATGTGCAGTAATATGTAGTGTACTACCTGCCCCCCCTTTTTTCTTCCCTCTCTATCAGCCCTTTAGTAAAGAGAGGCAAAAAACATTCAAATTTCAGCAGTAATGAGTAAATGTGAGTCTTTATTCCCAGAAATGTGAACTCAAATTGGGCTGCTTGACTGAAAAGACAAAATTCTGTCTTTAGTGAAGTCTCTGAGCTGCTTTGTTCTTATTTTGCTGGACACTGGCCTGTCTAATATTTTAAAATGTAGACAGACTATTGGCATAAGTGTTCTCACAGCTGAGCCAAAGATGTTTAGAGAGAGATAAGGCTGTCTCTGAGCTGGTGTGTGAGTGTCTGCCTGAAAGTCACATCCTCTCTGCCTTTGTGTTGCAGGGTGTGAAGAGTGTAATAACGCACATCCCTCAGTGTGTCCGAAACATGGACCTTTGCATCCCATTCCAAACCGGCCTGTGCTGACCAGGGCAAGGGCCAGCCTTCCCCTGGTGCTATATATAGACAGATTTTTGGGAGGTGTGTTCTCCAAAAGGCGTATCCCAAAGCGTACACAGTTTGGGCCTGTGGAAGGACCCCTGGTCAGACAGACTGAGCTCAAAGACTGCTATATCCATTTGAAGGTAAGGGTGAGAAAAGAGGAAATCAATTTGTGCCTAAGCTTTGATTTTCATCAATTTGTCACTCTACCTTGATCAATTCACTAGAGATATTTTGTTACTTCCATCTCTGAATGTAACTAAGAAACACCTAGATTGTTTTGGCTTCAGATCTGCTCTGTTATTCAGGGTGACACTAATCCTGGTGAATGTTCTGGCATTATGGTGATAGGATATATATATGTATATATAGGGTGCATAACATGGAAGGCTGTGAATCACTCTCACATGAGCTGAAGCAGCATCTGGACATAAAAATAGCAGCCCCTTCTGAGGACGTTCTGCAGCCATTCTTTTGTGTCATGTTGTAACCTCAGTTCAAAATATTTTTCTTACCTTTCTGTTCATAAGATGTAGGGGAGAGGAGATATTTTTATTCCCTTCCTCTTGCCAAGTAACTGGCATGGGGTAAAATGGATTTGAGTGACTTTTATCCGTATATTTACTGGTTTCACAATGAAAAATTGGTCCTTTATTTGCTGGAGTTTAGATCCACAGTCTTAGGAGGGCTGTGATGGTCAGTGTCTGACAAGCAAGTTGTGACCATAGGCACATTCAGCAACCAAGAGAAGTTCAGCTAAAGAAATGCTGCTTCCTGCTTGAGGCAATGTCATGAGTCAAGAAATTAAATGAAAAGTGGGTCTGCCAGTTAGAAACTTCTGCCTGATGTTTCTTTAGCCTACTAAAGCTACAGCTACTTGTGTGTCATTTGTTATAGTCACATGTTCGTACTGTGCCTGACCCCTTTAATGAATGATTCTTGTCCCTGAAAGCCTTGGAAAGATCCGTTGTGCCTCCCTTGTTAACCTTTACCTGTTGCTAAATATTTTTCTGCCCATTTCTGGATCCATATTAGTAAAGAGAGAAAATTAGCTATGCCTTCATTGCTCCCCTGATGTAACAGTTGCATGGACACAGTAGTTTCCTTAGTAACTCAAATTCTTTTGAATGTGCTGCCAGGCAGTTACAGCCACATGTAATTGGATTTTGCTACAGGTTTCTCTTGATAAGGGTGACAGAAAAGACAGAGACTTGCAAGAGGACCTGTGGTTTGAACTTTCCAGTGAGGCTCTGTGTAACTGGATGATGTTTGTGCGTCCAGCTCAAAACCACCTGGAGCAGAACCTGGTGGCCTATCAGTACGGCCACCACATTTATTACACCACCATTAAAAATGTGGAGCCCAAGCAGGAACTCAAGGTATGGCATTGCCTGTGTGTCAGGATTCTCTATTTCTACTGATTAAATAGTACCTCAAAAATTGATGTCTAATAAAGTGCCAGAAACTACTGATGTGAATAGTTTTAGAACTTTTTTTCCCTGTGTTGGCCTGAATTGAATGTCACTGAAGTCAGTTAGTAGTTAGTCATCAACATATGCATTTTAATGAGCTTTGGCTCATGAGGACGTGTAAAATAAAAATATGTAAATTATTTGCCTCTCCCTGTCATGCTTTATACAGCATATATTTTGCTGATACAACCTAATTTTTATTGCAGCAATCATATTTTAATTCTGGATGCCCTTTCCAGTTAGCCCTGTGTGTTCCTGGCTTGTTTTCTGGTGCCTTAAGTGAATATGGTCTCTCCTTTTACCTGGCTTTCCTGGAGCTTTTGAAACTTTGCATGTGAAAAATGATAAAGGATATTGTGGCTTTCCTGTGGTTTGCTTTTTGTTTCCTCTAAAAATTTATTGATTACGTTGAGCTCAAAGCAGCATGGCTGGCTGAGATGGCCTTAATTTTCAACATTTTTTGGGGCATTGGATGGGGGGGCAAAAAATTTTAATATCAGGAAATTTTGTTGTTCTTCAAATATCTTCTTGCATGTAGATTTCAACAATTTATCTGGAAAAACAATTGTTTAATAAGTGCACTTACTAAATCAGGGCAAAAGCCTACTTACACCCTTTAAGAGTAGGACTATCTGAAATCAATCCTTAATTTTTTTAAACTGAATTACGAGAAATCTTACAAATCCATTTTAAGTGTATTCAAACATCATTTTCTCAACAGTTTTTAAAACTATTTGAAATCAGACTTTAAATCTGTACAGACCTCCCTGTGGAAGCATCATTTTTCTTACTTTATGTGTTAGTAGTGTATTTCAGGGTAAAATGGCTTGCTAATTGAAAGGCTTGGTAACGTAATTTCCTCCACAAGTGGATGTAGGGTATTCATGCACATTTTCTCCAGAGAGTAAAGTAGTTGAAGCTGGGAAGTTCTGATTTACCTGCCGAGTGTGTAGTCCAGGAGCTCCAGGCTTTCGTCTTTGTCCAGCTGGTGAGATTCCTGCAGAATGACACAGCTGGTGGAGGGTCCTTGACATCCTACTCACTTCTGCCTGTGGCCCACTGCAAGTTCAAACTTGTTTGAGTTTTTTCATGCTGAAAATCTGTTGATGCCTTCTTTGAGAAATCTCTTCTAAAGTCCACTCTTTTTTCATCAGATGAAATTATGGAAGAATTATCAGCTAAATGTGAGCATCTGCTTTTAGGCTTTAATAAACTTTGTCTTCCTACCTCTTGTGGTTGCCTTTGCTGAAGGCTTGAATTCCTTCTATGTCAAAAGTGGGTCCATCATGCTGGCGACTGGCAGATCTTTGTTTTGGGGAGAAGGACCATATTGCTCCAATCCTTCAGAAGCTCAAAAGCATTTTAAATGAGTCTATGTGGATGGTGCTGCCTACTGTCTATGTAAGGAGAGCAGGAAAGAAATGGGAAATCCCCCAAGTTAATAACATTTCCATTCCACTTGGTACAAGTATCAGTACTCTGATGACATCTTTCCTTTCCAGTCATGTAGCTGGGTTTGAAGAGATTAATCTTACTTCATTTACAGCTACTGGAATCCATGTGTGAGATTAGCATTCATGTTAGGAAGCTAGACCTTAAAATTAAATGGATTAAAGCTCTGTCATTCCTCAGTGGGGCCATATTGATCTTACCAGACTTTATTGTTGAGGATGGAAGGAGCAATAAGAGTTAGTGGTTGAAGCAAGTGAAGTAAAGGTATTGCTTAAAACCCATTTTCAAATAAATTTCCATTAGTTTTGGCTCCACCTAAGTGTCCTGTTACCTTTGCTGCAGGTGTGGTATGCTGCCTCCTACGCTGAGTTTGTGAACCAGAAGATCCATGACATAACTGAGGAGGAAAGGAAGGGTAACTTGGGATCTTCTGCATTCAGTGGTGGTGGTGGTTGCGAGTTGTACTCCTTACTTTCAAGTATATGGCCTGTATAATGCTCCCAAATTTCTGCTAGGTTGGGAAAAGTTAAACCAGATCTGGACTGTGTTATTGGGGCTTAATTCCAGTAACTCTTCTCATGAGAATATTACCTTATTTTAAGCCTTTGTTTCAGCTTCTGGTGTTACCTCCCAGGTAACTTCCTCCCAGGTTGCTTCCTCCCAGGAAGAGGTCCGTTTCTGTACTCAGTGTCTACTGTGTGACTGCTTTAGATTTAGAAATTTCCCTTGATCTCCCTTAACTTACACCAGAGGCACAATCCTGTAGGTGCTCTTCCATACAAGCATGAATTTCAGAATCCCCCTGAATTTCTAACAGTGTGATAGTCCATGGGAATTGTCCCCAGTGATCTTTCTGTGTCTCTGTGATGAGCTATGGTAATGACAGAGTTCAGAGAACACAAAAGCAAAGACCAGTGGAGCAGGGCTGGGTATTCTGCAGCCTGTCTAACATTCAGGGGAGAAGTATGGCTCACAGAGGACAGAGAGGCTGGGGGCAAAAGAATTAGGTGTTTAATACGTGATGAGTGAAATGGTGTTATTGACATTTCCAATAGTGCTCAGGGAGCAGGAAAAGAACTGGCCGTGTTACGAGTGCAATCGGCGTTTCATGAGCTCAGAGCAACTCCAACAGCACCTCAACTCCCATGATGAGAAGCTGGACTTCTTCAGCAGGTACTGATAGTCTTAGCTTTGCTCATGGTTCACTGTGGTGCTTCCCCCAAACAAACAAACAGAAAGGAGGGTCTTTGTCCTGCAAGTCTTAGTAACCAACTCAGGAGAGATCATCTCAGCACCAGAAGGAAAAATGGAAGCAGGAGGCTGACTGGTATAAGAGAATCTGTGAAACAAGTAGCTTGAGAGAAATAAATATTCTGTTGAAATTAGTGAGATTTTTTTGTTTTGCCTTTTTTTTTTGACAATGACTTAAATACTTGTAATGTTTCAGTATCACGGTATTGAAATACTATGTTTCTCAGAGATACGGAAGTACAGAGCTTGGAAAACAAGGCTTCTAGTGCATTATTGGCCTGGCAAGATAGTTTATCCTGACTTACTAAAAACTGAATCTACAGACACATGTCACAGAGCAGGAGATATTGCTGCCTTCTTTCTCCTGAAATGTAGCAAGTGACTCTGTTTTGTTTTGCTTTTTTGACACAAAATTGTTCTCTTCTGTTTAGTGCCTGACATAACAGCTGAGTGCTTTTTGGGGAGGGATGTTATGGTTTCAGATTTTAAATGGGTTTCCTTGTGCACTTGTTCCATCATGCTGAAAATGCTTCCAGCACACCATAAACTGGGGTATTAGAAGTGGGAGGCTTGCCATGGCAGAGGACTGGATGGAACCAAGTAGTCCTCTTGGTCCCATGATTACTGATAGAAATTTTAATGTGTTCTGAACCTTGGTTTCTCATAAAGCACTAAATAAATAGATACCAGCCAGGAACCCATTGGTTTTGCTGCCAGAATTTCTTCCGTTTTTATTATTTACTGCATTTTATTATTTACTATATCATTGTTGCTGAGTTGAATGGATGAGTAGGAATGCTGAGAAAGAAAGCATAAAATCAGTGGAGAATCCAAATTAATCTTTTTTTGTATCTAACCTGGAGCACTCCTGTATTCTGCAGAGCCAGAGGCCGAGGTCGTGGGCGAGGAAAGAGGAGATTTGGTCCAGGCAGACGCCCTGGGCGCCCTCCCAAATTCATGCGCATCGAAGTAACCAGTGAAAATGGTGAAAAGTGTGAAGAAGGAACACAGGTATATTTTTGGAGATAGAGGGAAAAAAATAGCACATGGAATGTAAACTCTTGACTAAAATAATTTGGGGCATCAGTGGAAACTGAGGGTGTGCTTTGGACTTACACATGAGTAATTCTTGGTTTTTAGCTGGAATTCTCTGCCAGGAGAGCACACTACTTCCCTCCTATAAAACCTGTAAAATCACTTGGATTTCTGCACCAAGTTTCAGTCTAAAGCACTTAGCAGTGACGTGGGTTATTGCGGCAGTTTAGCAGCCTCATAGAAGTAATTTAGGCAGTAAAACTGTAATAGGAATAGAAAAGTAGTAGGTTCCTATTTGTCCTTTCTGGAATGTGAGATCAGCCTGCTCTTAGAACTGTTGCTAGTAGAATTAAATCAGTTTGAGATATGATTGTCTATGATGTTTTAATATTAACAGAAGGGCCTCCTGTAGGCAGGCTTATTGCAAAACGTTCTTTTGTGTGTAGCTGTTAGTTATAGTCTGCAGGACATAATATGATGCATTTAAGTAAAAAGCTAAATTGTCTGATGCTGACCATGCGTAGGTTACCACTAAGTCCTTTTATGAGCAGTGATAGAAGGGATCAGTGCTCTGGTTTAGGACTTAGCTGAAAGCTGATATCTGGAGTGGTAATTTTCCTCTGGCGCCTCACTGGGTCATGGCTCCATGCTGACTCAGAGGGAGGAATGTGTACTCTGCCTGTGAATTCCTGCTGCAATGCCCTAAATGCTGCATTAGGTGCAGGCAGTTGTGAGCTCACCCCTCTACAGGCTGATATGACACGTGCCAGCCTCATTTAGACAAATAAACCTAATGCTGCTCCCTTCACTCTGGGGATATGGTGCTTGCTGGGCACAGTCCAGTGTGTGAGTGGCCTCTGGACTGGAGGTGGCTTGTGTCCTGCCAGCTTGGAGCATGGCCCAAAGCTGGCTCACATGGGTCTGTGCAGGAGGATAGGATGATGCCCCAAGCCCTTGGGTTCCCTCACTAAAGCTGGGCATGAGTTTTGCCTGGGAACTGGAGAGTCACGATGCTGAGAGCACAGCTGAGTGTCAGCAAGGTGGAAACTTGCCACCCAGACCTAGGCTGGACACTGAGGTGGTGTATTGTTTATTAAGGGTCTCTTTCTGGTAAGCAGTTACGGTCTGTAAGGGCCTCTTTCCTTGGTTTTCTTCTTCCACACCTGCTTTTGTGTTTTGACAGCACCAGCCTTCAACTGACAAAATTCAAAATTAATTCTGGTGCTCTGTTTCCTAGCTTGTGCTTTTAAGTTTCTTCAGTTGTATAACATGGTGTCAAATAAGGATCTATGTGTGTTTTTTTATGTCATAGAAGATGATTCCATTCCAGAAGAGTTATTGGAATTTACAGGGAGAGAATGTAGATTTTTGGCATGTGCTTCCTGCTCACAACACCTCCCTTTTATGCTAATGCGAAAGGGGAGGAAAACCAGCTTTGTGTGATACATAGCAGTGATGTGTGCAGAGCTGGAAACTGGATAAAAAAACCACATAGCACCCAGTGTGATCACTTAATTTGTCACTTTCCAGTTCAGCACCCCAGGTAGTTCGTTAGAAAGGAGAAGAGACTGCAAAATGATGCACAATGTTTCAAAGCGACAACAGTTTCCACCAGACAGAAATTCTCTCCTTTCCTGGGTTTGCGCTAGTCACGTTGGTTAAAGTGGAAATAGTCCTGAGTGCAGAAGAGCCTTCTTGGCTATTAACAGCCAGATAATGCGGATTGTCTGTGGCTGGTCGGACAAAGGGATGGCCCATGGAGAGTCACCTACCTGCGGCACTGCCTCCCCTGGTGCTCTGGGTGATCCTGCTGTAGGTGGAGGTGATGTGCTGAAAGCAGCAGTGGACACAGTGGGAGAACTGTAGGAGTTAGTGTACTACACTACACTGTTTTGTTTATAGCTTGTGATTAAATATGTACAAATCTTGTTGTCTGCTGTCATCATCAAAGTGTTTTTCAGTGGGTGGGGGGAATAATCACTGGTTGTATGATTTGCGATTTCAGGACTTGCTGCGTTTTTCCAGCAAGGGGCAGTTTGATGAGGCTGGACAAGCCCCACTGAATGGGCTGGAGCAGCAGGAACAGACTCCGGTGCCACCAGAGCCACAGGCAGCACTGGAGCAGCAGGAAAACCACGTACTCCACATACAGCCACAGCACGAGGGGAGCACGGTGCCGACACAGAGCACGATGACAGCAGATGATATGAGGCGAGCAAAGCGCATCAGGGTAAGCACAGAGGATGGGGGATCACATCCACTGTAACCCATGGAATGCCAGGCCTGCCTGCCAGGGCCAGCTGGTCCTCCTATCACTGTCGTACCCATTTCCAAATCCCAAATAAAGCATCTCATTCCTACCAGTTTTCTTTGCACTGAGAGGAAGACAAATCTCATATAAAGGACAAGTATCTCATAGGTGCTAGTGAGAACTGGTCAGGAGCTGAAGCTGATTGAATTCCATCACAGTAATTCTTGATGGAAACACAGTCCATCCAAGCTAGCAAGCAGGACTGCTTCAAACAGCTGGCAGAATCCTGGTGCTGTAGCACAGACTAATGACTTGCTCACTGCACCATCTGTGTCTCTCAGAACTCTCTTGCAAATAATTGTCAAAGAGGAACCACAACCTCAGTTTGGATCCACTTAGATGGTGATGATGATACTTAGTGATAAAGTCCTTTTTAGGGGTAGAAAACCCTGCCTTTGAGAGCAAAACCTGTGTTAAGAGCAAACACTTTGAGCCTGAGCTCTATGTCAACTGGCTGAGCTGTTTTTTCTCTACTATGTGTGGGAGGGAAATGATTCAAGCAAATAATCCTTGAAGCTTTGTAACTGGGAGATCAGTTTATTTAGCTTAAAATCTTGTTCTTCCGTGTGTTAACTTTGGATTAAGGAAAGAAACAGCTGCAGTGGGGGTAAGGGTTTATTTTTAGGGGATGAGGAAGGATTAGAAAAGAGCTGAGTAACTATTCCGTATAGGAAGATGTTGAGCCAAATTTTGCTTGCAGTTTACAGCAATATATATGCAAGGCCAATGGTGGCGTTACACCAAAAATGCTGTGGCATACCTTGAAAGAAGAGTTCAACTTGGGCACATTAGGACTGCACGGTTTTTAACCATACAAAATGCTTGCAGTCTCTGAATGATAAGTTTCTACCGGTGATTTAATTTTCATATGTTAAAAGCTTGGGGGATTTTTCACTGAATGTATTGAAGGGTGTATAATAGAGTACAGAGAGAGATGCTGAAGTTTTGACAGAGCGTGGGGATGTACTACTTACAGTGTGCTACAGCGTCCTCAGTAAGAAAAGAAAGTGTTGGCCATTTCCCTGAACTTTTGAACCCAAGATGTGAACTTAGGATCCTCTGAAATAATGAATGTAGGAAGAAAAGGACAGAAATTCTGAAGTTACTTCTTTGTCTTGTGACTTAGCTTTTGTTCTCTGTAAATTCATCACAAATGGATGACGGCTCAGAGGAGTGCAGTGGTGGTTCAGTGACATGTTTGTATCTCAAGTCTTCCGAACTTGCCCTTTATCTGGCAGCTCGTGTTCAGCAGAGTCCTGGAGATGTTTCCAGCCAGAAGCATTGGCAGAATGGCAGATGGATAGTTGCACAGACCTTTCCATATTGCATCAGGCTGTGAGCAATGCGCACTTGAGATAAGACTAAGCCAGCAAGCCTCATTTTTTAAGCACTGAAAAATTACCCTCTGAACACTCACTCACACAGTACCTGCCTACAATAACATGTACTTCATAATAAAAGCAAGCAAACATTTGGTTTTTAGATATTTGATACATTATTAACTTCCAAAGAACAGGTAGAAAGTCCTGACTCCTGGTTATGATTCTGAAACCTGTGTAGCTCTAAT
This sequence comes from Leptocoma aspasia, assembly GCA_013399835.1. Lineage (NCBI taxonomy): Eukaryota > Metazoa > Chordata > Aves > Passeriformes > Nectariniidae > Leptocoma > Leptocoma aspasia. Next base: position 77,810 of record VXAX01000447.1, on the reverse strand, counting down.
TCTTCCTTATTACTTAGATAGGATTTAGTTTTCAAAACCAGTCATTCTTTGTGAATTGCTTCAGCTTTTCTAAGGCTTAAGGCAGTGGTGCTCTGAGTCTGTTTTCATGCTTGCTGGAGGCACTGATCTGTTCTGCCCCAGGGTTCAAGTCCTGATAGGATCAGTTCATTTTTCAGCCTCTGCTTTAGAGGTTGTGGAGTTTCCTTGGAGATCAGACCTTCACTATGGCAGTTTGGTCCCTAGTATTGAAAAGAGATGCATGTACCCTTCAAGAACTCTTGTAGAAAATGAGAGGAACATTGTGGTCCACAGCCAAAATGAATATTTGTTTTTAGTTCAGTTCTGGGCAGTATGTAGGGTGTCTGTGTGCTAATGCCAGAAACAGGAGGGATAGGAATATGATTTGCAAAGCGCAGTCACTTCTTCATGGTGAAAGCAATGCAAGTGGTTGTGTAACAAGAGGCACAGCCAATAAAATGAGGTTAGAAAAAGTCCCTTCTCCTTAACTTTTTTACTCTCCTTATCCCTACCCTGTTGTCATCCTGCCCTGATTATTCCCTTCTGCTGAAAGGATTATTCTCATTATGGCTCTGCAGTACACATTGCATCCCTGTTAATCAGCCCTAGGAAAACAGGAAAGGTCACAAAACACCTTCAAGATTATCTATGGTTTTTATCTTTGCCCTTTTAACTCCCCTTGAGCAGTTACTAACTACAGAGTAAACCTTGAAAATCTGTTTAGTGTTTCCTGAGGCAAAAATCTCAAAGGAGTAAACTCTAGTTGGAAGAGCCCTTGTAGTGACCTGCAGAAGTCAAGGCTTCTGTTTTCTCAAGTCCATTGCATAACATAAGTATTTTTTTCTTTCTCAATGCTGCCTGCTCAGCTGGAGCTGCAGGTAGGTTTGGGTTTTTGTTTCATTGGGTTTTTGCTGTATCTAATCCAATGGTACGTATCAACACTGCCTTCCATGTTGTTTTGTCCAACTCCTGTTTAGTGTTTCCCTGATTGACCCTCCACCATAAATTGTCCCATTCATTCTTCTTTAGGTAACCAATGTCCAGAACTAAGTGTTACCTAAATAACAATTGGCATTTTCCTAGTTCTTTTCATACTAGTTCTTTGCAGATTTAAGATGGATTTTATAGGAGTAAATTGCTTGGATGAAGAGCCATAATATCAGTCTTAAAGTTTTGGAGGATTTGTTTGCACAGTTGTTTGTGCTGGATCAATACTACAAGTTAATGAGACAACACTTAATTCTTTTGTTCTGTTTTTATAGCTGATAGATTACCTAGGCAAAGAGCAAGTAAAACATTTCACTTTCTGTAGCCCTTGAGATAACAACAGGGCTGTGTTGAGTCTGGCCTGCTGTATTAGCAGTTAGCTCCCTGCTAAGGTACCAGTGATCAAAACTCAAAGTAATAGTGCGGTTCAGGACTTGAAATACATCTTTTCACCTATGTTTTATTAGCATCTCCCTGTGGTTAAGGGGACAATTACATCCTTTGGACTCCAAGCAGCACATCAGTTTTTGCACAGCACATGGCTGTCTTTCTAATTCTCAATGTGACTTACAGCAGATCCCTGTGTTTCCCATTGTCTCCACTTGTAAAATGGAGAATGATGATGAGGACAGCTCCTGGGAAGCCCTATTTGGAGCTCCTGTATTAAAGTGTTAATTTTTTTTTGGTAGCAAAACATTTGCTCTCCTGTTCTTTCCTGGAATGAAAGTCTAGGTTTCCCTCTGCAGTTCAGATGGTGAAAAAGGATCTTTCAGGTTTGCAAATTTAATTCTTAGCACAACATTTCACAGTATTCCCAAGCTGTTCCCTCATTCTAGCAAAAGAGCTCCTAACTTTACTTAATCAGCATCAGCTGTTGGTGTGCACTTAAGGGACACAGCAAATGTCAGTTGTGTCAGCTGCCACATTCCCAGAAGCAAAGGAGGCAGGAAACCAGGGAAGTTTGTTTGCAGAAGTCTTGAATGTGTCTCATGGATAAGTGGGTCATATGGAACACATGTGAGCAGAAGTGTCAGCAATATTCTAGTGGAATCTGAGTGGTTTGGGTTGGGAGGGACCTTAAAACTCATCCAGTTCCACCCCCCTGCTATGGGCAGGGACACCTTCTACTATACCAGGTTGATCCAAACCCCATCCAATCTGGCCTTGAATGCTTCTAGTGATGGGGCAGTCACAGCTTCTCTGGGCAACCCATGGCAAGGCCTCGCCACCCTCACAGCTGAGAATTTCTTCCTAATATACAATCTAAACTTACACTCTTCCACATTATTTCTCAACTATCATTAAGTAGATTCTGTATGTAATGTGAAAGAAAGACATCAATAAATAATGGTTTATAGAAGTATTTGAAAGAAGAATGGATGCTGCTCAGACTTCTTGCAGAAGAATGGAGCATTGCAGTGTACTTTGCAGTATGGGTGACAATGTGCTGGGGGATTTCATAGGACTCAATTCCAGCTTTGCAAATATCCAACATGAAAGTTCTCATCCAATATTGAAATGCAGGTGCAGGACCCCTTCCTTCCTTCTACAGGCAGTGCATCCAGCAGCATCAGTTCCTCCAGCAGAGAGTGCTGGGTCAGGACTGGGATGGCTCTATAACATTTATCTGAAGGGTAAGGAGAGAAAACAAAGAGAGAACAATCATGAAATGTTACAGAAAAGGCGGACTGAAGGCAAACACACAAAAAAAAAATAGGGGCTGAGAAGAGACATTTGCACAGTAGGAGTGGAGAATTGCTCACAAGTTCTTGCTCACCTGCTGCTCATAAAGCTGCCATTCTGCCCTTGTCATCATGTTTTGAAATGCTGTTCTTTTTGGCAATAGTAAAAAAAAGTTCAGACCAGCATTTCTTGAATTTATGTTCCACTAGAAGTTCTCCAGGCAATTCTAAACCACTGCTGCACATCTCCGTGGTGATATTTGATGCAGAAGGTGATCTTGTAAAGGGCTGTGGAATTTCATATGCCCTGCGCCTGAGGGAAACACATGGTGCTGGCTCACCATTCCTTTGTGTGGTGGCTGAACTTATGACATGATGACGAATAATCAGCTGGAGTTGCAGCTTTTCTCAGGCCCGGGTCTCTGCTTCAGAGAGGACTTAGTTTTATTTTACAGAAAAATGGCATGCTTAAAGACAAGTCAGCTAAATGAGAAGAAATCAGGGATGGAGAGGAAACTCCTGCACTGTGTTCTGCTAGCTCAGGGTGTAGCTGCAGGTATGTCCCCTGACTTCTGCCTGTCACAGCCTCCCCTGCTGTAAATTGGAGGCAGCATATGATGGAAAATAATTTCTTGAGGTTCAGGTTCACTGATCATCGGGTATATTTAATCCTGAATATATATAGATGTGGAATCTATACATGGTAATGAAAGCTAATGGTCTCTGGATGCTTCTTTCAGAATGCAGCTCTGCAGCACCTGTTCATCCGGAAATCCTTCCGCCCATTCAAATGCCTGCAGTGTGGGAAGGCCTTCCGGGAGAAGGACAAGCTGGACCAGCACCTGCGGTTCCATGGGCGGGAAGGGAACTGCCCTTTGACCTGTGACATCTGCAACAAGGGCTTCATCAACAGTGGTGCCCTCGAGAGCCACATGAAGTTCCACATGGACCAGAAAACATACTCCTGCATTTTCTGCCCTGAGTCCTTTGACCGCTTGGATCTGCTTAAGGATCACGTGGCCATCCATGTCAATGATGGCTATTTCACCTGCCCCACCTGCAAGAAACGCTTCCCAGATTTTATCCAGGTGAGATGCTGTTCTGATTTGAAGCACTGCTTTGGGGGTCTCTCACAAGGCTGTGGGTTTCTCAGTTCTCTCCCCGTGTAACTGCACAGCAGTTCATTCTCACAAGGTGAAGGGGTCCACCTCAGTCAGAAATTGAAAAGGAACAGTGACCAAGCACTGCTAGACATTGTCTTATGCCACTGAAGTGCTCTGTCCACTAATTCATCAGATGTGATGCTTCAATCTGGCATTAGAAGGCACCGTAGTGCAGAAGGGTGGGTGCCTTATTCCCAAAAAATGCCTGAAGCAGAGGTCCTGACTACTACATCTCCGTGGCACAAAAGGGAATAGTCTTTTGCTGTATTCAGCTTGTATTTGAACACACCTTGCCCTTTGTCATTAAAACTCTGAACAAAAAACCAAGGAGTTTTACATCTTTAATCCCCTTCCTGTTTTCTATCAGGATAATTCATTTGAACAGCTTGAAGAAATGCCAGAACAGATCAGGATACTCTGCTTTCTGACTTCCCCCCTGAGCTTCAGCTGGGCACTTTATTCTCCTTCCCTGCACACTGCGTTGGAGCAGTGAGTAATGCAGCTACTCTGCACTATGCTGAGCACTTGGACAAGGTCATTAGTAGAATTTAAAGATTCTATTCCCATGTCCAGTAAGAAAAAACTGAGATGGACCATGCACATATTCATTATCCTTCCTAAGGACAAAGCAATTGATGTGTATTACTGAGCTGCCTGACTGAAATTGAAACGTAGAAATCCGGTTTAGATCAGTAATGGAAACAGACTATCCACTAGACTAAATAGAAAAGGATGGGGGAAAGTGATTTTACTAATATAATTCTATCCTGGCAGAAGTGTTCTATCTTCTGTAAATGTTCAAGGAAGAATGTTGATGATTCAGAAATGCTGTACCGCAACTTAATTCCCTGTACACTCTACTATGCAAATGATTGAAAGTCCCATGGCTTTTTTCCAACTATTCAGTTGTATTTTTGACATTTAACAACGATTTTTTTTCTCTTCTTGCTATGTGAATAATTAAGACTAGTCACTGCTGCCTGCTGAAATACTTCTGTGTGAAACAGGTAGAGATGCCAAGTTGTTCCATGTATGATCAGTATTAGAAGATGGTAAGGATTTAATTAGAGATCCATTTCTTGACTAGTGCGTGCATTTCAAATGTCAAGCCTCATTACTTCCTTTATTGGGGGAAGGAAAAAAATACCCCTCTAGATGTTTGAAGAGGTGAAGGACAGTCCCAGAGTATGGAGAAGTAATTGCCATTCAGGAATGGTGTGCAAATGCTGTTCTGAATAAGTTTTTTTTTTCCTTTGCCAATTATAATTGCAAGCTCATTGTGCCTGATTGAAAGGAATTAGTCCCCATGTTTTGGTTTCTTATAAATGAAAGGAAGATTATGAACCTCAGATGAATGTTAACTCAAGGGCAATTCTGTGCAAATGGTACATTGTGGACTTTCGCTGCCCATTAAGTGCAACTGTGCAATAGCTGATGCCTTCAAGAATCAGTCTTGAGGAAATCAAATCACCCATCCAGATGAGTAGCAAAGATGTTATGGTTTTTATAGTTTATAGAAACTATTGCTGAGATATCGGCTGTTCTGATCAAATACTTTTTAAACCAAAGCAGATTAAACACCTTCAAAACCTTTTCCTTTTCTTTCATATTGCGAAGAGTTTCCTAGACTGTGTGACCACTCACTTATCTCTTGAATAAACTTCATTTTTCTGTGATGTGCCATTTTAGGTCAAGAAACACGTGCGCAGTTTCCATTCTGAGAAGATTTACCAGTGTACAGAGTGTGACAAGGCTTTCTGCCGCCCCGACAAACTGCGACTCCACATGCTGCGGCACTCGGACCGCAAAGACTTCCTGTGCTCCACCTGTGGCAAGCAGTTCAAGGTGAGGTGGCTCTTGGCTGGATCATTACTAGTACAAAAACCACTATTTCTTACCCTCCTTCAAGGAGATAAGCTCATGCTCTCAAAGGTAAAAGCAAATAACGCACATAAACACACTAGACTTTGCCTGTGGGTTGCATGCATTGTCTGGTGTGCTGTGTGAGCTATGACATCCATTTCTGAAGGACAAGGGGCAAGGTCATCTCAATATCTTATTTCAAACAGATCTTATTCCTAATAATTTAATAGTAAAGGAACTTTTTAACTGCTCATTAAGAACTGGGACATCATACACCTCCATTGTCAGGTGTTTGGGTTAACTTGCTGATGCCAGTGGATTAATAATGTTCCTGGCCAAAATGCTTGTGTCCATGGCATCCATCTTGTCAGCACATGTCATCCAGATGCCTTTCCAAATCCTGCTGGAACAGATGGAGCAGACTGTGAGCAAGGTAAACTGTGGTGGCAGCCTGCTCCCTGTCACTGAGTTTTTGATGGGACACTGAGGGACTGGATACTTCTGGGTGAAGGAACATATTTTTCTGAGAGGAAAATATCCTTCTCTGGAGAGAGATCCCTGAACAACTTAAACTGTGGTTCTTACGCATAACAGGCAGTATGGTAGTTTCTGTGACGTTGCTGACATTTTTCTCCCCAATTTCTCCTTCCCAGAGGAAGGACAAACTGCGAGAGCACATGCAGAGGATGCACAACCCAGAGAGGGAGGCCAAGAAGGCTGATCGGATCAGCCGCTCCAAAACCTTCAAGCCCCGGATCGCGTCCACTGACTATGAGAGCTTCATGTTCAAGTGCCGCCTCTGCATGATGGGCTTCCGCCGCAGGGGCATGTTGGTGAGTGCCTGGGTCCTGTTACAGCCTCTGTACTCTATTCTGATGAATAGGTAAGGAATAAAGATGTAATTCCAGCACTGGAACATAAGAATCATAAAAAGGTTTGGGCTGGAAGGGATCTTAAAGCTCATCTCGTTCCACCTACCTGCCATGGGCAGGGACACTTTCCACTAGACCAGGTTGCTCCAACCCCTGTCCAGTCTGGTCTTATTCAGCCGCTGTGAAACAAATTTTGGCAAATTTTGTAGCTGAGTTGAGGTGAAACATCTTTTTTTAAACCTGTGTGTTTTACCTCTTCAGCAAATTTGCACATTTTTACTGCCTGCACTGTACGTCTGGTTGTCAGTACCATATTTCAACACTAAGTAATGCTGTCTGATGTGTACTGTATTTAACAGGACACGAGATGAAAGTACTGCCTTGTTCAGCCTTACTGCCTCAGTTTTCCTGATGGTCTTTCCTGTTTTTTGTTTCTCTCCCTTCTGAAGGGCCCCTTGTGGCCATGTCTTGTCACTGCCTCTGGGTAAAGGCTGTTCTGCAGCAAGAGATTGTTTGCAAAGGTTTCATGGGGGTTCTGATCTGGGCAGAGGCCCTTTACCTCACTCTCAGATATCAGGTACAAGACAGTTCTGGCAAACTGTTTCACCCCCTTCCTATCTAATTTTGGTTAGAGAAACTGTAAATGAGACCTAGCAAGACCACATTTACCTTCAGCACCTTCAGCAGTTAAATACGAGTGCACAATAACCCTTGCAGCAGCAAATGCTTCCAGTGCTGCTGGCTTGCATCATTCAGTTTTGGTTTGGATGTTACCCATGTCTGGAAGAAGCACAAATCATTTGGCTTCCAGCTGTAATATATTCTTGTTCTCTGTTTCTCCTAAGGTGAATCATTTATCAAAGAGACATCCAGACATGAAAATAGAAGAGGTGCCAGAGCTCACGTTGCCCATCATAAAACCCAACAGAGATTACTTCTGTCAATACTGTGATAAGGTGTGTGGGAAGTCACCCCTTGGAGGATAGCTCAGTCCCAGTCCTATATGCAACCAATTTGTCTCTGCATAGAAATCTCTGGCGGGGTTTGTAGCTTTTCTGAGGTGCTTGCCAGCAACATTCCTGCAGTACTGTCCAGAAAAAAAAGAAAACAGAATGCACTTAGGCCAAGGCAGTGGAAAGCTAATTGAAAGCTGCAGTTCTCCCCTTTCTGTTTGGCATTGGAAAACTTGAATACTCTTATCTAGCAGACAGTCCCTAGTCTTGTGTTAGCCCAGGATTAAGTATGCTGTCTGTGTATAATTCCTGGCCAGTAAGTACATTTGGTTTCTGTATCACTTCTAAAAGTTAGTCTTTAACACCTTTTATTGTAAGCTCTTTACTAGGTCATGTGCCAGTAATTCCCAGTGGTCAGTGGAGCCTGAAGCTGCTTATGCAGTGCCTTTGGGTTCTTGCTGTTATTCTTCTTTGCGTTTTATGCCTGGGGGCCTTTATTTACCAAGGAGTGTATTTTGACTGTCCTTATTCTCAGTTCGTCTTTCTGTGACGCCTTTCCTTTTGTTTGAGAGGAGAAAAAATAGTTTTAATTATTAGATAGTATTTGTTTGATGATGTTCCTAGAAAGAACTAAAACATATGTTGATCACTGAACTAAAACAGTTTGATGCTTTGTGTCAAGTAGAGACATCAACCATCATAACAAATTAACATTAAGCATTTGATCTTCAAATATGGCAAAAAGAGTTTTCCTCTTACCTCCTTGTCCTGCTTTGGTGTTTGGTTGTGGCATACAATATGTTCTCAAAAGGCTTCTCTGTGCTACACAAGCAGTCAGTTGCTTTTACATGTTGATGAAACACTGGAAGGTGTATGTTCATGCCTTTTGTTGGGGATTTAACTAAATGTATTCTCTAAAGCAACATGCAGGCCTTCCAGATCATGATAATTGGTAGCTGTTTCCTTTGCAGACACCAGGATTGCACCATTTTAATTCCAAATCTTTGCCCTGCAGGTGTACAAGAGTGCCAGCAAACGCAAAGCACACATCCTGAAAAACCATCCTGGTGCTGAGCTACCTCCAAGCATCCGGAAACTGCGTCCTGCAGGCCCAGGAGAGCCAGATCCCATGCTAAGCACCCACACCCAGCTGACAGGCACCATCGCTACGCCTCCAGTGTGCTGTCCTCACTGCTCCAAGCAATACAGCAGTAAGGTATGGTAGGTTCCAGCCCCAGACAGCCTCTCCCTGGGGATGCTTTCACCATGGTCTCTCTCACCTGTCTGTCCACAAGCAGAACTGTCTTCTCAGTCAGAGCACTAGTTTTGTGCTGTGTGCTGACAGTGCAGGCACAGTCTGGTTGCTTTAGGGCCAAAAAATTCCATGAATAGAGGGTTTGTGCTGAAAAGTTACCAGAGCACGGTCATGAATGCAAGGGCTTGGAAACTGCTCTCTGATAGTTACAGGGGAGATGAGCAGGGAAACAAAACACAGGAAAGATGACCTTTGGAAAAAGTCATAAAACATTTGGTGATGTTGCGGTAAAAAGCTGTTGAGGACAATACTTCAGTGTCAGCTCTAATCAGCAACAGGTTTGTGATCCTTGTTTTCAACTTCGTTGACCACAGGATCTCATAGTGTGAATCTTGATGCTGTTTTACTGGGGGAAACCTAAAAGCTTTGTTTGGCCAGGGTGTTGGATTTCACATGGCCCTGAGGAGAGTTACTGACCATCCTTCCAACACTCCTTTGCTTCTCTCTGCAGACGAAGATGGTGCAGCACATCCGCAAGAAGCACCCAGAGTTTGCTCAGCTCCCAAACACGATCCATGCACCACTGGCAACAGCTGTCATCAGTTCCACACCAGCTGTTCTCACCACCGACAGCACGACCGGAGAAACTGTTGTGGTAAGGGCTGAAGGCACGCAAGGGCAGTGCAGGGAAACACACATAACAGGAGCCCTCTGATATTAGTAACCCTAGTTTATTTGGCAGACATCACTTTAAAACATGTATTAGGACATTATTTGAGATCGTTTCTGGTTTTGAGCCTGTGTGGTCCAGTTTTGCACTGTCAGGAGCTGTTCATTTCTTTCTGGAGCTTTAAGGATTTGTCTTTTATCCCCAAATCCATTTTCTTCTTTCATTCAGACCTACTGACTCCACATAAGGAACTCAGGGATACACATCTCATGGATTTTCACTGGGAATTTTCTCCTGAAGTGAGAGATGCCATTCCTGGCATCAAGAGGGCAACTCTAACAGTGACTGAGGACTGGATCAAATTGTGTTCAGGGAGTTAGATCTTTTTGTAATCCTTTGGACAGCAGAGCACTGAGCAAGACAAATCTCCGGTGGCTGATCTCTCTATTGTTAATACATCAGCTGCCATAGAAGTGAAAGCTGAGACTAGAAAATGTGTCCTTCAGTGTTGTGGGATACTATGTGGTTTTAAAAGTCCTATTGATCACAGTTTAAAACTTCCTATCTGAAGACTAACTGGATAAAAGACTGTTTTGCTTGAAAATGGAGAGGTTCAATCAGGATGCTGTTGGCTTCATAAACTTGATTAAGTTATGTTCTAAATGTCTTTACGCATTAGAAATAACAGTTGTCACTCTAATAGGGAAGGAAGAAAGTTGGAATATGTCCACGAATCACTTTTTGACTTGGAAACCAAGTCAACTCTTCACAAATACAGGACTTCTGTTGTTTAACAGAATACTGGTATGTTGCAAGATGAAAATAATTATTTTTATTATGGTATGTTAAGTTAGCCGTTAATGGTCCTGACTAGGATTTAGAGAGAAGAGAGCAATTCTGGTTGATGATCCCTGGTGACTACTTATGACCCCAACCTCTGTACACATTCTCTTGTAAAAAAATGACCAGATCCACCGTAAGTGTAGATAAAAGAACTACAGCCCTGAAGAAGTACATCAATATGATTATGATCTGTATCTCTCTCTCCCTGCTCAGACAACAGATTTACTGACCCAAGCAATGACAGAGATATCCCAGACCCTCACTACAGACTACCGGACTCCCCAGGGAGATTACCAGCGCATCCAGTACATCCCTGTGTCTCAATCTACAACTGGCTTGCAGCAGCCTCAGCACATACAGCTGCAGGTTGTTCAAGTGGCCCAGGTGAGTAATCTGGTGGGGATCTTGCTGTGCTTTTGACCTCTTCCCTCCCAAGACTGTGTGTTCTTGGGGCTCTAGCACACAGAAGTGTGGTAACGAGTAGTTACAAAAAGTGCTGCAGCTACTTTTTACAGATAAATCAACTGATAAGGCATAGGGTTCCCTTCATAAGCACTTGTACTGAGCATAAATAGTCCTGCCAGCCTTGATCATCTTGCTGGAGACACATCAACACAGTCCTGACATAGCTCTCCCCATCTGGGCAGCCTTGCTCAAGTCTGCTCTAGGAATGTTTTCCAGCTACTGAAAAGCTGGGTCAGTGGGTGACCCATTTCCTGCAGTTCAAAACTGATTTGTACTTCCTTGTCCTCAGTGAGTCAGAGCCAAAATTTGGGAGTACAGAGTGTGGTTGCTTGTTCCCTTCATAGCATCTATTAGAATATTCGTTCTCTTGATGCTCAACAGCCTCCTAAAAATGAAATCAGAGTGTAACTAGAGTAACTGGTCTGAGGAAAACACCTCAGGCAGCTGTAAGAAATCTGTTACCCACTGAAGGAAGCTGAAACTACCATGTGTTTATATTTTAATCTGGAACTCCATGTTCTCTCTGGCCCTTCATGACAAATCAGATTATGAATTTGGTTAATAAAGGCCTAAACAATGGCCCCAGTTGATAGTGACTGTGGCTATTGTAAAAATACAAGAGCATGAACCCTGATTCCTGCAGGTAATATTAGCAAGATCTTAACAATTTAATAAATATCCAAGACCTGTAATTCAATTATTGCAATTGGTATCATTAGCAAGTGTTGTTCAAAAAAATCTTTAAAAATCTCTGAGCACTCATCTTGATGCAGAGCTGTGTTAAACTACAGAATATGCAGATCTTGAGTATGTATACATTGTACAGAAAGATGCTTACAGAGAAGGGGTTAACATTAATCCTGGCTTTTGAGCCCTTTGGTTTAGTCCCACTACTGCCACAAACAGCTTGTATGATGTTAGGCAAGTCCTTTCCATTGGTATCACTGAGATAGAACCATCTGTATGCCATTACATCTACTAAATGTACTTTATCTCCTGGGGTGCAGAAAATCTCAACAAGGTTCAACAGATGTGCCCCAGTAAGGCTCCTACTTCATAATTCCAGACCTTGTGTCCCAGAAGAGGTTTACATGGCTGCTTTTGTAAAGAATTTGAGATATAGACCTCTGCTTAACTTTTTCCCCAGGCTACCTCACCTCACCAGTCCCAGCACTCCACAGTGGACGTTGGGCAGCTCCATGATCCCCAGACATACACCCAACATGCCATCCAGGTGCAGCACATCCAGGTCACAGAGCCATCACCAGCAACTCAGTCATCATCACAGGTATTTCCCTTTTCGCTTCAGAAAATGCTTTCCCTACTAGCCTGCTCAGCTGGCATGTTGGATGTGCTGATGCAGGGTACAGTGTTTTCTTTGTCATTTAAAGGACCACACATGAAATTACTCTCACATTGAGATCACCAAGCAGTGTCCAGATGTCTCAAGGTGTATGGGGGTGTTTTGTTGTGGGTTTGTTTGGGTATTTGTTGTGTGGGTTTTTTGGTGCAGGGTTTTTTTTCCCCTCAACAGTATGTACAAAGGAGAGATAAATTATTGGAAACAGACACATTTGCAGCTAAATGAAGTTTGTCAGTTGGAAGATGTAAATGGAAACTGGCATTCCTCAAATATTTGAAGTGCAGCTCTTCATGCTCTTGGGTAGAATTTAGCCTCTAATCTCAGGTCTCTTCCATGGACTCACTTTGGCAAGCAACAATATCACTATTTCAGTCTTCTGGTCTGAGTTTACTGACCGCAGAGTTAAGCAAGTTGGAGGAGAGAGAGTTCAGTTCTTGTGCTCGATATGCTCTGGAACCCGTCCTGTGTTTTCCCTTAATGAGAAGGCTGTATTTGTGACAGCACAGAGCTGTGCAATCCTTACTACACCAAGAACACTTGCACCTTTTTTTTCTGTAGGCTGGGGGTCAGCCTTTGAGTCCCTCCTCGCAACAACCTCAGCAGGAACTCAGCCCCTCACAGATGCAGACAACTACATCGACACCAAACCAAGCCCTCCAGCAGCAGCAAAGTTCCTCAGTCCAGCACACATATCTCCCCAGCAATTGGAACTCATTTCGGAGCTACTGTAAGTGTCAGCAGTAGCTCTAACTACTTGTCTGGCAAGTGTGTCTGACTAACAAGTGCCCTATGTCTCCAGCTACCAAATGGGACAGTGTTTTCAGAGTTCATTCAGCTTTGCGGTTAATATTCATAGATACCAAGAAAATAAAGCTTCAGACAAATGTAAATGGTTGTACCAGCTCTTCCACTATCACCCATACTGATCCGGTACATGGTTTGGGCAGGCACACTGGACTCCTTTATTCCAAGGAACTTGCATACACAAGGTCCATGTGTTGGATAGCTACTTGTTCAAATTTTGATGCATGCTTGAAAGAATTGTGTGGAAGAGGAGTGTGACATGAAGATGATTTCTCATGCCCATGCAGTTCTAGATGGTAATTCTGTGATGATTTGAGTGAGAACAGGATGTGTTTTCTCTGCATGAATTGCCAAATCTCTAGCTGGTGCTAACTGGCATAATTCTGCTGAGGCCTGTAGGGTTCTACAAGGCCTTACATCACCTGAAATTCTATTCAATACTCACTGTTTCAGACTTCAAAGCTTTCTGACATAAGACATGATCTTTGGAGGTTGTCTTTGAGTTTGAATGGAGGTCTTGATTATCCAATTTGCAATTTTTTAGCATCAGAGATTCAGATGATGACCATCCCCCAAGGGCAGTACGTGATCACAGAGACTGCTGTAGGTACCCCGGTCACAACTGTCAACACAGGGCAAGTGAAAGCAGTTACTCAGGTAAGGAAAACCATCATGGCCTTTTTTCATCCAGAATATTATCAGGCATAAAGCTCTTCAGCTTGAAGGTTTAAAGAATGCCAAAATCATGACTGGAGCACAGAGTGGAGGTACCTAAAGAGGTACAAACTGGACAGTATAGTCTGCATATAACCATTTACAAGGCTCATGCTGTCTGGCTCTTGTATGTATGACTCCCAGTTTAAAATCTTCACTTAATCACATTTGCGGAACAAAATTATTTAGTGGTACTGCTTAGTCTTAAAATATTTTAGATTAAGTAGTAGCTATTAAATGAAATTTCAGAATAGCTTCTGGAAACATTTCAGTAGCTTTCTGTTATGTGTAAGATTAGAAAATAAGAAGAGTTCCTGCTATTCCTTGTAAGTAATTCAGCATAAGGAGACAGGTCATTGGCTTGTGTTGATCTTGGTCACTGGTGGTTCTAGCACCAGTGTTCTGCTAGAACATGTGGAATACAGGAAAAAACCTTTCAGAATAGTGCAGTTGAAAATTGCTATTTTAATCTGTAGTGATGGTCTAATTGTGTAATGAGTTTAACCATTTGTAAATTAACCAAAAGCCAAGTTAGTCCAATGTGCTTGGAATCAAAAGGCAGGCGTTATGTTCCTCTCAAATACATTTAAATGAAATAGAGTTTAGCTTAAAAGTTTCTTATTCACACCAAAATGTCTGGCAGCAGACTATTAGAACAGAGAAGTTACAGAAGATACAGTGTTTATTAATTATTTTCTATATTCCCCATGCAGACTCACTACGTGATATCTGAAGGTCAGCCTGATCTGGATGGTAAACAAAACTCTTCACTCTCCAGTGAGGTTCAGGTGGGCGTTTCCCAGCCCACAGCCCACACAGATCCCTTGGAATCCCAGGCAAGCAACCAGCAGCAAACCACCCAGTACATCATCACAACCACCACCAACGGGAGTGGCGGGAGCGAAGTGCACATCTCCAAACCCAGGACTTTCTCAGCAGAGCATGAGTGAAACAGCTTCATGGTGCCATTTGCTTGTCCTCATCACCTCCCTGACAGCCCAGATGTGGGGGTGCCCTGGGGCTCTGTGTGTTTTAATGTATATGCTCACTTTCCTTCCACTAAAGTCTTGGAGCTCTTGTTAATGCTTTAAGAGGGTTTAATTCACAGTGACCATGAAATACCCTCAAAATACTTCTGGGATGCTTTTTATGCAGCTTTTAAGAAAAAGGACAAGAGAAGTGAAACTTCTGCTCGCCCTGGACTTTATTTTTGGCATGTCTGCTGACCCTTATTTTTCTTTTTTGGAAGTGTGTCCAGCAAACAGTTTTATTTCAACTCTATAGGAAAAAGCTTGCCTAACTGAAGGCTTCCTGGCAGACTGTCGTATGTATATTTTTAACAGGAGCCATTAAACAGGAGAACATCATGTAAATTGCTAGACTATGGCAGAACTGTCTCCTGTGGCCTCTAGCAGCCAAGGTGAAGGGGAGTCTCCCTGTGCCATATGAGCAGACTGCCTGCAGAAAGGAGCAGCAGCAGCCAAGTTGTGGCTCCTGGTGTCCCTGTATAGGGATGGAGTGAACAATGAAGCTGTGAAGATGTGCTGAAGCAGTCCATTAAATTATTATTTTCCAGCCCTCCAGAACTGTTAACATACTGTCTGCCCTGCCCTGTTTTACCCAGCAGTTCAGAAAGCAGGAAAAGCACAGTCTTAAACCCATGTTTTTGGGGCAAACTGATTGAAGTCCTAGGAGCACCTAAGGGTAGTACAGAGCCACTGTTACTTCTTTTCCCTCCAGTGTTTGCAGGGATAATTGCTTTTTTGCAATTGCTTTTTTGCCTGTAAACAAAAAAAAAAAAAAAAGCTCAGCTAAACCTGCACAGCAGCTTCTGCTGTGATCTAAGATAGCGAGGATACAGAGCACTCCTCTGAAGGGACAGGGTCATTATTTCTGTGGCCACCTCAAAGTAAACATATTTCTCCTCTTCAAGACTGGATGGAGAGTTGGTTACTTTGATTTTTTTTTTCCAAATAACCTTGTTAACAATGCACTGTTAATTCCTTTGGACAGTCCCAGAAAACAACCAGCCCTGGACTCAGGAAACACACAAGAAACATGCTAGTGGACCACTATTTATGGGACTTGGAAAGCCATCCATGAGGATTGCCTGATGTGATGGACCTGGTCTACGTACAGAATTCATGTTGAATTTAGGGTGCAGGAGAAAGGGAAAGAGAAGGTTTATCTTTTAAGGCCATGTAATATGTTTTTCCTTACATAGTTCTCCTTCACAGGTTGTCTTGGTTGTTTAAGGCATTCTGGTGGTTGCAAAAACATGATTAGAGCTCCGTTGACTCCTGATGGGATATACGGTGTGTGTCTGAATTTCCATTCATTGCTGGAAAACTCATCCCAGAACATCTGTGCATAACGGAATACATTTATTTATGAAATGAACACAAAGGAGGGTGCTGTGTCTTAGAGGCCCTTGAGACAGAAGAACTTGAGAGGTTTTTTTGATTTGTTTTCTCTTGTACTGCACTGAGTGTGAATGTGGGCCTCTTCCATAGGTATTCCCATGGATTCAGGTGTGGATTACCCATGTCAGCAAGCACTACATGTTGCAGTATCAGGTTTTTGGAGCTAAAGCTCTTTGACATGACTTTGAGGGTCCATGACATGAGGGTCCACACTCATGTTGCACAAGAGTAAATCTGGTTCCTTGCAGGCAAAGCCTTGTAGCAGGTATTGCTTTGGTAATTAACAAATCTGTTAATGTGGCATGGAAATAATATTGAGATAAATCAGTTGGCAAATACTGGCCAGCTCAGAAGTATTCTGAGGTAACTTTAAAATGATTTGCCAAATGTGGATTACTTTGTTCCTGGGATTTCTCTTCTGTTGCTGTACCACCATACTGGAGCACTAATGAGCTGGGTAGAATTAATGTGGACCAGAGCTCCCATTTGGTCAAGTGCAGTGATGAGTGACCTTAAATTCTGTGGATTTGGCAGCCCAGCCACTGTGGCAGTAGGGGCAAGCAACCACAATGCCCAGTAAGTAACTTGAATTCATGTTGCTGAGGACTTTGGAATTACAATGTTGGGCCTTGCAATGTTGTTTGTGTGGGAAGAGAGTAGGGAGAATTTTGTCTCGGCTTTTTTCAGACTGCTGCTGATTTAATAACAAGCCAGAAATGCTACAAGTAGTAGGAGAGTAGCAGACTTGGAAATGGGAGACTGGGAATACTGTGATACTGCCCTGCAGGAGCAATTTTAAGAGTCTTAAAAGTTTGACAATAAATGAACATCACATATGTTCCCATTAATGATGTTACAAATGTCGGGTTTAAAAACTATTTTGCACTATTCACCTTTGTTGGAACGGTTCATGAATGAGGATAGTTGTACCGGTTGTTTAAAACTGAAAACTATTTAAAACAGAAAACCATTTTAAAACAGCCTTTTTGAACTCAAATCTTCTCAAAGTTTCTTTGCCCCACAGCAGCAGCACCCTCAGGCTATCAGCTTGACTCCAAGTGAAGTAATTCCTAGTGTCCCAAGCTGAAAGAAACTTGCCTAGAAATGGAAGTACCACAGATTTTCCTTCCAAAATAAGGAACTACAGTGATTGCACAGATTACAAAGGTTGCACAGATTTTTTTCTCCATTTCTGCAGCAGAGAAGGTATAAGGATGTTATTATTATTGTTTTTAAACCAGAGCAACCTAAAGATCTCTCTAAGCTGTGTCCCACAGAAGTGTAAATCCAGAGTCCTCTCAGTTGCCTGCAAGGTCTGTGTTTTGTTTGGAGATGCTGTCCCTTGGAGGCGTTTTGGGTCAGATTCTGTATTCTCCTGGAGGAAAAAGACAACAACCCCAGCCCGCACACCCTGATCTTGCACCTCTTGGACTGCTCAGGCCCCATCTATTATTTAACTGTGTATGTTTATTGTACATTTGGTGACTGTTGTTGTGTTCAGAGTCTTGTGTAACCTGGCAGGTGTAAAAAAAAAAACAAAACCAAAACAACCTGAAAATAATAAATCTGTTTCTTTTTTTTAATCACTCGTGATGACCAATCTGTTTATTGGGCTAAGGTGTTCAGTGGAGGGTGAGTGAAGTTGAGTGTGGATAAATGGGATTATAACAGTATAGAAGTTACAGGGAAAAATATGTTTGCTACTCTCTGGATGCATCACAGAATTTCTGACCTCCCACAACACAGTCCAAGAGAGGGTAAGTGGAGAATGGAGTGGAGTAGAGCCCCTGTGTCTCTGTTGAAACCCTTGCAAAGTAAGGATTTTTTAAAACTATTTTTAAATTTAAAAGGTAGTACTTTTTAGCTGATCAGCTGCACAGCATCTGAAAACTGAGGAAGATGAGGATGATGTCCGTTTGATCAGCAAACCATGACAAAATCCCTCTAGGAGTGACTCATGTCCCCATCCCAGGGTTATTTCAGGTACTATCCTGACATGTCCACTCCCAAGGTATGACCGTCACTCACTAAGATGTGTGACTCAAGTCACTGAAGCTCCACCTAAACCTAAAGAAAGTATAAGAACAAGTTAAAAACAGGGAGAAGTCAGGGAAGAGTCCATCGTAACTTTTGCACTGAATCTGTCTCTCAGTCATTGAGTAAGACCTGTACTCTATGATTTATCGTGTGCCAGGTTTTGTCACAGATTAGCGCTTGTCTGTACATTGCTTTACTGTCACCTGCAATCCTGAACCTTAACCTGTCAAGATTTTATTAAGTGAGTGTTATTCTGGAAACTGTTAATGCGAGTCCTTGGAGGGGGCTGGCAGTGTTGGTAAAGGCGTGGCGATCGAGGAAGAACCTCCGTTTGCTGTATGAAAATTTGCTGAAATTCAAAATATTCAGCCTTTCAACACTTCATTGTAATATTAGCACAGCATCTCAATGACTAAGCCACTGCACAGGACTGCAGTCAAGCCGTGTAAACCCGCGACTGATAGGTGACTCCAGCATTCCACAACTACGGTACTTCTACAGAAACTCACCAACGCGGCCTCTCGCAGGCCCCTGCGCTACCGTGGCCAGGCGCAGGCGCAGTGCGGCGGGGGCGGGGCGTTCGCGCAGGCGCGGAGGCGCCGCCGCCTTCCGCTTTCGGCCGGGCCGCGTGAGGGGTATGAAATAAATGTGTTTTCTCTGTTTTCTTCACTGTCCCACCCAGTTTTTTGCGGGTTTTTTATTGCTATTTTCTTTATTTCGCGTGTTTTATACGTTTCTTCGCAGCTCAGAGCGGCCCGGCTGTGTCGCGCCGGAGGGGACGGGGCTCCTGGCCCTGTCACACGTTCAACCTGAGACAAACTCCACCTCAGACGTGACCTTCGGTTCTGCACCTTAAAACTGCCTTCAGGGTTTAGCTGTAGTCTGTCCTGGTGTTTNCATATATATATATATATAAAACTTTGATAGATACATAGATACATATATATATATATATTGCAAGCCAACTCCATAGCTTCCATTTAAACAACCACCCATCAAAGGTGGTTCCTCTGTCACTTCTCACATCAGGATGGATGTATCTGGGTTTGGGATTTTTGTTTGTTGAGGGTTTTGCTGTCATTGTCCAGGAGCAGGAGGGGTGGAGGATGGATTCCCTGGATCACATGCTCACAGACCCCCTGGAGCTGGAGGGCAATTGCACAGGGATCATGGAGGACTGCATGCTGGGCACTACCCGGGTCAGTCTGCCCGAGGACCTCCTGGAGGATGTGAGTAGTGCTGAGACACTTCACCTTATCATAATCTCTGTATAAATGATGTGTTTAACTCCCTTTTTGGGGCTTACAGAGCAAACTGAAAAGGGGAGTTGTTTTTGACTACCTTGGAAAAAGTGTCGAGGTCTTCGGTTAATCTCAGGACAATATCTTTTAAATCAATTCTGTTATGTTCTTATTTTTTTAAAATCACCTTTAGGAAGATTGTTACAAGCTTTGAATTTGTTTTCTTGTTAGTAGTATCAATTTCTTGACCTTCTCTTTTTTTGCTCTCGTTTCCTGTGTTTTATAAAACCCTGTTTCATGGCTGGTATTACTTAAAAAGCATCAAGGGCTAGCAAATGGTCAAGGACGTGGCTACATTTTCTTTGCTGTTGTTTCTTTAGCCTGAGATCTTCTTTGAGGTTGTCAGCTTGTCGACGTGGCAGGAGGTCCTGACAGATGAGCAGCAAGAGCACCTAAAAAAATTCCTGCCTCACTTCCCTGAGAACAACCAAGAGCATCAGAACAAGCTCATCTCAGCGCTGTTCAGTGGGGAGAACTTTCGTTTTGGGAACCCACTGCACATCGCCCAAAAACTCTTCCGGGGTCAGTCAGCCTTGTGAGCTTCCCTGTGGGTTTGGGGCAAGTTCTCAGCTAGCAGCTGAAAACCCAGGTGTGTGTTTTGTCTTTGTTACAGATGGACACTTCAATCCCGAGGTGGTGAAGTACCGGCAGCTCTGTTACAAGTCGCAGTACAAGCGCTACCTGAGTGCCCAGCAGCAGTACTTCTACAGGCTGCTCAAGCAGATCCTCGCTTCCCGCAATGTGAGTGTGCTCTGGGATGAATAACTCGTCTTTATTAAAAGCGTCTTGGTGCAGTCACAGTTCTCTGAGGCCTTTCATTTAATGAGCTGAATGAGTATTGCTTCTGGATTTTCCAGTGGCCCAGAGAGAACTCCAGACCTCTTGGTATATTTGCAGATTTCAAGTTGTATAACTCTCATAGCTCTCACTTGTGTGTACTGTCTTCTTTTCATGTCCACCTTGTTCCCACTTCCTGCATTTGCCCCTTTACAACTTACTATTCTCTTAACAAGTCATTCTGCCTTTGTTTGTTTACCATTTCTGAAACAAGTGGAGTTGCTAAATACAGTTAGAAAATCTGTGGATCCAAACCTCTGATTCTCATGCCTGCAAATCCCTGGTGAAGTTTTCCTCTATGGATACTTCTGTGAGCAAATTGTTGCCAACTGAAATGTGTTTGTTGCTCGTTTATCTTTCATTACACTTAGACATTGAAACACATGGAATGTAGGGATGAAAAAGAAAGTCTCTCTTTATAAAATGCCCTACAATGTTGTGGGAAATAGAGAATCCCAGAACAGTTTGGGTTGGAAGAAGCCTTAAAGCTCATCTCATTCCAATCCCCTGCCATGGGCAAGGGCACCTTTAACCAGACCAGGTTGCTCCTGGCCTTGAACACTTCCAGGGATGGGGCATCCACAACTTCATTGGGCAACAGTATGGAATACATAGGAAGCTATTTCCCCTGTAGCCATGGGAGGTAAAATGTTTTTTTCCAAAGACACAGTGTTCCATGTCATTGTTACATATTTGTGTGGAAACAACACCTCACACCAATCATTTAAGTTCTTCTCAACAGTTCACATAAAATGACAGGTAGTGTTATGTGTGCAGAAGAAGGTGCAGACATTTCACCTGGGTTTTTTTTTCCTCCCCTTTAAATGATAGTCTGAAATGCTAGGTTTAAAATCCTGTGTGTGGCAGATACTAATCCTTCCTAAGGTTTCTCTTGTACAGATCTGAGGTGCTGATGGCACCGCATGGTAACCTTGCTGGAAGTTATCTGAGCTGGGCTTACCTGTCCTGGCTTACAACGCTGTAGCTGGCACAGCTAATGTCGCATGAACCTTTCCTTTTAGCACTTGCTGGAATTAGCCAGGAAAGGAGGCCCTGACATGACCCGAAGGAGAAAGCACTTCCCACCGACATATGACTCGGAAGAACGAGACAGACGGACACATCGGCGCTACTTGAAGATCCTGAGGGAAGTGAAAGAGGAGTGTGGAGACACTACCTTGTCTTCTGATGAAGAAGGTAATGCTCTGGGCTGAACTAAAGACTCCAGGTGTGAATGGAAAAAGATGCATTTTTGATTTGGGGACAGAGCCTTTGATAAAAGATTGGATTCTGAGCTCTACTTCCACTGGCTGGGATGAACACATAGTAATAGTTAAACAGATTTGTGACAGGTTTTGCAGAAGTAAATTTATAACTCTATTTTAGATCTAATTTCTTGGCCTCCAAGTTCTCCAGCACGTTGTTCAAGTCCACCAGTTCCCCTGAGAGTGATCCCCACATTGTCAACCTTGGACATGAAAACTGCAGGTGAGAACCAAACAAGGGGTCAGTATGGATAGAACAAGGAGAATTACCTTGAGACCTTGCAAGAAATCACCTTTAAAAATCTGTTGTTTGATTGGAAATCATGTAATGCTTCATATTTGCAGTCTCCACAACGGTTGGCTCTTTTCCCAGTTTAATCTTTTTCTTCTTGCGAGGCCAGTATTTGAACACAAGACTCATAGTTTCTGTAATATTACTGATTCTTCTGTTGTATTTTGCCTTCAGTGGTTGAAGTATTAGCATAGTCCAGTTCAAAATACTTGAGAATCCCTCCTAAAGTGATTAGAATGAATTCTGCAAACTCTTCAAGCTGGTTCTGGCTTTCTTTTCTCTTCCGTGCTTGCATCAGCAGTGAAGTCTGATGACTGAATGAAGCATTGGAATGAATGAATGAATGAATGAATGAAATTCATATATGGAGAAATTAGTTACTGAAATTTGGAGATTGCTGGAAGTGTAAATGGATAGAAAATGGCATTCTAAGAAGTGTGGAAGGTAACAATAGTGGAAAACTCTGCAAATAAATATTTTCATTGCAGACAAGATAGAACTTGGGGAAAGCGATTTAAAGATGATGTTGAAGAAGCACCATGAGAAACGAAAACGTCAGCCTGTAAGACGTCAAAAAGTCTTGGGGGGTGGGACCACATTTTATCTTTGATGTTTTTATCTCTT
The DNA here is from genome assembly GCA_013399835.1 of Leptocoma aspasia. Classification (NCBI taxonomy): domain Eukaryota; kingdom Metazoa; phylum Chordata; class Aves; order Passeriformes; family Nectariniidae; genus Leptocoma; species Leptocoma aspasia. The sequence goes on along the minus strand of VXAX01000447.1, from coordinate 55,379 downwards.
TGCCATAAAGATCAGGGTACTTCTGGGTGACAAAATGATTGCTATTTTTGTGTGCACTTTGCATTAGCCCTTTATTGTAACCTGAGTTCAATTGTCAGTGTATAGATGCACCTCCTGGCCATGTTTATCTGGATAGAAGGATTTTGTAATTTTAGTTATGTGTTTTGGAGAGACAAAATTTTGGATTTCAGGGTTAGAAGACTTCCCAACTTTTATTGCAGTAAATAATTTAATAAGCTGATCCTGGTTGAGTTTGGTGCATTTTAGTACTTGGGTACTTCTTCACCTTGTTGCTGTCTTTAACACTTTGTCCTTTCTCAGTTTAATTTCTCTACCATTTTCCCATGTAGGATCACCCTGATCTAGTCACGACAGACCTGACCCTTGAGGACATCATGACTCGAGTGAATGCTGGCAGGAAAGGTTCCTTAGCAAGTCAGTGGATCCTTTGCCTTTTTTATTTCATATATGTTGCTTTAAAAACTAGAGGTTTTCTGTTGAGGGGAAAAGTAAAGATTTATGACAGCAGCTGGAAAGGTGGAATGATTGAGGTGTGAATGACTGCACACAGCATACATTTCTAGATACATATTAAATAGTTTATGACTCTCATTAAGGTATAGTAAGAAGCTATCTAATTATTCTTTTTAACTTTCTTCATATCCAAAGCCTTATTTGACCTTGCGACCCTCAAGAAAAAGGTGAAGGACAAGGAAGATAAGAAAAAAAAGAAGCCAAAGATTATTAAATCTGAGGTGGAAGATTTGGCTGACTCTCTTGGCAATGCAGATGGACTCCCATCAATGTCTCAGGATTTTTCCCCCCTCCCTCTGTCATCTGTCAAAGAGGAGTAAGTGTTCCAGAGAGCCCTGAACACCTAGCATGGATGGAAAAAGCAACATGTTTCAGCTCACATTTTTGTGGGACTGTTGCAGGCTGTGTTTTCATGCAGTTTGGGATGTGTGAAATGTGTGGTGTTCATCTTTGTATATGGAGGTGAATATTTACTCAGAAAATTTACTCTGCTTGTGTTCTCTTTCTTTTGAAGACCTCTTGAAGATATGAAACCATGCCTTGAAATAAATGAAATATCATCCAGCTTCTTTTTCCTTCTTTTGGAGATGCTGTTTCTGGAAGGACCTGCTATTCTCTCTGTGGTAAGGAACCACTCACTTACCTAGGAATCTTTGCAGGAAGTGAAATCAAAGAATAGAGGAGTTTATAGCTTTGTGATAGTGACTTTTCTCCAGCCTTACTTTGCTGTAAATTATAATAAGATTTAGATTACATATTAAAGAAATAAAACCCTGTGGGAGTGCTACCACATTCTGGTTTTAAAATGTTTCATGAATTTAGTCAGTTGAATCTGTGAGTTTTTCCATACCTATTCTGTAGATCATGGTTAGATATATTTTATATATTAAAGGCAGAGATGGGGAAGTGTTTTCCCCTTCTTTGGTGCTGTGGTTACTTGAAAAAGTAAGGTCGTTATTTCACATACATAAAAACCTTTTTGTTCCATGAGTATGTTCAGCCGGTTTGTTTTCTGTGAAGACAGTCATAGTTTAAAGTGTGAGATCATTAATAAAATAATTCTTTTTCCTCTTCAGCTTGAAGATAAAGTTCTCGATTGGCAATCTTCTCATGCCAGTGCACTAAATAACTGGTTCTCCTTTGCCCCTAATTGGTCTGAATTGGTTTTACCTGCCTTGCAGTATTTGGCAGGCGACAGCAGAGGTAAGAAGAGATGTTAAAGATACTAATGGTGCTTGTTCCTCTGTTCTAGTCAATGCTGGTTTGCATTATAGCTGGAATCAACTTTTCGTTCATCGCTACAATAAATCCTTGTATTGCTGGCAGCATTTCTGTGATAGGTTGTTTGGCTGACATGTCTTGGTTGTGGTCGACTTGTTTTGCATGTGGACAGTAGATAAGACCCAGCATGATTCCCAGATATGTGAAAATGTCTGTGAAATTGCCTCTAGACAGACAGTTTCTCGTGTTCACATCATGGCTTCAGGCAGGGTGTTTGAAGCAGGAAGGAATTAGTCTCTTGCCCCACAGCGTGAAGTTGTAGTTGTCTTTGAAGATAATAAAAAATTAACTAGATGATGCCCTGAGCAATCTACTGAAACATGAGGTTGGCCCACCTTGGGAGTTTCAGCCATTCCTTTCAAACTGAATTATTCTGTGGTTCTGATTTTCTTAGTGGGAAGTTTTAAAGGCAGAGACAGAGTAGATTGTGGTGGCCTTGCAGCATATTGTCCATAATGCTGGTGAATACTGTAAATCCCAAGTTCTCTTCCCACGAGCCTATGAATTTTCACTGTACAGTAACAGTCCCTGAGGCCTCATATTTCTTTTTCCTCTTCAGCTTGAAGATAAAGTTCTCAACTGGCAATTTTCTCATCCCAGTGCACTAAATAACTGGTCTGAACATGGTGAATAGCAGGAACAGGCTCTCAGCTGACAACCTGTTGTTGGAAGGCTCATTACCCTGTTCTGTTCTTTCCTTGTGCTTCCCCTTATACTCTGAGATGCTTACCTTCCCTTTGGACGAGGATAAATTTAGATATGCACTTACATAATCATTTAAAATCCTCTGTCACTGTGAGTCTTTCACTTGACAGTTTGCATTACCACACTAGGATTTTGAGGTTGGACAATTGTATAATGTCCCTGACAATGCATATTTGTCATTGTAGATGCGCCTTCCAGCTTCTCACCTTTTGTTGAATTCAAAGAGAAAACTCAGCAGTGGAAATTGATTGGTGAGTACCTTGTGTTCTTCTATGATGTGTACTGTAGTAAAGATTCATTGTTTTCTCCAGGACTTTACTTTTCATCTTTCTGCAGCCTGGAGAGAAACACAAACAGAGCTGTTAATTCCATGGTTAGGCATTTTCTTTTCTTTTAGCTGAGCTAAAAGAAGCTAAAAGAAACACATGTTTTGGATCCGCAGTGTTCACAAGATGTCAGTTATCAGCAGCAGACAGAGCATAAATCAACAAAGGCACGGGTTGTATTTCTTTCTGTTGCTGACTTAACCATGTTTGTCAGCCTTCAAATTTATCTGAACACCTTCATATTTTCCCTTCTGTAGAGCATACCTTCTGATGATTCAGAGTAATTAGTGATTATTACAATTGCAAAGGAATTAAGCTTCTGTGTAGAGCAAACTGTTACTATTCTCATTTTTAAAAGTGGGAACCAAAGAGCAAATTGATGATCAATGTGCTCAGGCTCATACTGATTGAATTACAGATGTTCTGTGTTTATGTTCATTCCTTTAGTTACTACACAGAATTTTTTTCTTAACTATGGTGATTCTAGTGATCATATTTGCAGACTTAAACTGGCAGAGATTTGGAGTCAGGAAGCTTTTCCTCTGATCCTTTCACAGTTTTTGGTGGAGGTTCTGTAGGCAAGTGTTTCTGCCCATGGATTCAGTAACTGGAATTAGAGAGTGGGAACACATGATTGTGTCCCGAACAGCATCTTGCCTTCTGGAGTTGAAGCACCATCCTTTGTACCAGCATAGGAGAATCACTGGGATTTAGCATTTCCTAAGCCTGGAGGTATTCAAATATTGCAGTTTGAACATCTGTGACTGGTGATGCATCAAGGAGGGAAGGGAACGGGAGAGGACTGGGATGTCACTCCAGCGCGCAACACAAAATGCAGAGACACAGCCGAGAGAAGGCAAAGAAGAAGCAAACTTTATTTTGGTTTTCACATTATATAGAGTTTTGGGAACGGCCATTGATTAGAAGGTGAAGTTACATCCTCTCCAACCACACTGGTCAATGACAAAGTCCATCAGACCTTTCTCCTCCCAGGAGAAAGAATGAAAAACAAAAAGACATTTAGAAAAACATGTGCATGTTTACAAAAGTACAGTGTGAGAAACTCCATCACAAGAATGAAAACATCAGAAGGCTGAAAAATGAGAGTGACACTGGGAATTACATGCGGCTCACTTCCTAACAATTAAAAGAGTTCTATTCTTACATTTTTTGATTTCTTACTAGGCAGTTACCAAGATCGTGAGAAGGAACTGGCAGCACTGTTTCATCTCTGGTTGGAGACCAAAGACCACACTTTTTTCAAAGTGAGTGAGATAAAAACCACCTTCTAGGAGCACGAAACCTGACTGTGTTCTACCCAACACTGACATTTCTTTCTCAATAGGAAAATGAAGATAGCTCGGATGCCATGCCACTGCCCAGAGTGTAAGTGTGTAACACTGCTCAAAAGCCTTTGTAGTGCTGCTGGAGCTGTGAGGTTTGGGCCTTGTGCCTCTGAATCTTAAAATAAAACAATTTTACATCATGGGGCAGGAGAAAATGTGATAGTTTGATTTTATAAATGCAATAACTGGACTTTATGAAGTCGACTGATTTTATCCAAGTTCACATATATTATCAGAGCAAAGCTGCAATCTAGCTTAGGTTCTGCTAATGAGATTATTTATAGTCCTTGCTTGCCTTCAGGTAGTGCACACAGCATATTTTAGGATCTCTGCAGGGCTTGCTTTTATTACCATAAATGCTTTCAGGATTTGTTCAGAAGAATTTGCAGAAGGATGAGGGGATTCATCCTGTGGGACTGTTGTGGGCTTGTGCTCAGAACTGATGGTGTCCTTTCCTTCAGAAGGACTGACTATGTAGTCCGGCCAAGCACTGGAGAGGAGAAAAGGGTGTTTCAAGAGCAGGTAAGAAGAGAATCTTCATTTCAAAGGTTCTTGTTAAAACAGTTGGCCACTAAATCAGGAGAATTTTTGTGGGATGGCAGTTTTATACTCTACACAAGTGTAGTTAATGTGAAGAATTGATGTGTTGCTTCTGCTTTGAAGTCGGTATCTTGGCCTTGCATAACACTTGCTAATGACATAGCCTAGCTGCTTGTTTTGAAACCATCGGTATTTCCCATCAGTGGGTAAAATTAATTTGGTAAAAAACTAATTGGTGAAAATTAATGAAATTGATAATGTCAGTTGGTTGTACCAACCCTGCTGTCTCCTTTGCCATCCCCCACCATTGGAGGATGACTTGCCTTTATTTTTTGGGCGTGTTTGTGTGGAAGCAAAAAGTAAGCGTCAATAAGTGCACCCATCCACTTAGTTATCTTATCTGCAGTAGATGCAAGTGGGAATTAGAGGGAAAAAACATGATGGGGATTCTTCTCCCTTTTCTCTGTGTACTGTCTGCAGGACAGAATTTATAAGTTAAATTTTGGAAATCTTTCTTTAGGCAGATAAATGGGGGAAGGGGACAGAAGGTTTATCTCTTGTATTTTTGGCACCTCTCTAGTCTGTGCAGCTGCTTGACAGTGAATGCATTGCACCTGCACACCTTGCTTAGGTGGAGCATGGTATTTTGAATGAAGTAGTTTGTGATTTTTTTGATGCAAAATAAGTTTATGCAACAGTATTTGAGCCTTTAGTTTAAAAAGGCTTTCTCTAGAGAATGATAGCAACTTACCTTGTAATATAACATAAGGCTTTGCTGTATGTTTCCTGGTAAAGTCACTGCTCTTGTGTTCATCTCCAGGAGCGTTACCGTTACAGCCAGCCCCACAAAGCCTTCACCTTCCGGATGCACGGCTTCGAGTCAGTTGTTGGTCCTGTGAAGGGGGTGTTTGACAAGGAAACCTCCTTAAACAAAGCCCGGGAACATTCTCTCCTGCGCTCAGACAGACCAGCATATGTCACCATTTTATCCCTTGGTGAGGTCATGGCCAAAAAAACATTTTTAAAGAAGAAAAAAGCATTCCTCTGGCCCCTCAAACAACAACTTCAGGACTCTACATTGGAGTTCAATGCTGTTCCTCAAATACATTGCTATTAGCACGAAGTTGGCATAGTTGATGTACTTTAAAGTGATCCTTTATAATCTCTCCTCATATTTTTGAGGGATTTTAGGGGCTAGATTTTAGTGAGCAAGTAGGCACTGTGAGAGCAAGGGTAATAGAGCAGTCCCAAAGCTTATCTGATGAACTACCTGAGTACCACTGCCCAGTTACAGCTAGAAGTTTAAGCTCTGGTTTTGTGTTTCAGTTCGTGATGCTGCTGCTCGCCTTCCTAATGGAGAGGGAACTCGAGCTGAAATCTGTGAGCTGCTCAAAGATTCCCAGTTCCTAGCTCCAGATGTCACAAGTGCTCAGGTAAGTTGGATGTCACGTCTGGCCTCAGATTCTCATAAAAATACACTGCATGGACCCAGGCAGTATTCAGTGGCAAAGGCCCAATAGTTTTTATGCTGCTGTGATGAGCAAAAGGGAGCTGTGTACTACTATGACAAGCTGCTGCAAAACTGCACCAACTTTGGATCATGAAAAGCCAGCTAGAAAAGCCACAGAATTAACTGTCATGGAGCTGCTCACATTTTAGATTGAGGAACAGTCAATTTTCAGAGCTTTTGTGGAAGCTCCATTTAACCCAAGGTGGCAAACACCATCCTGTGCTGCAACATCTGCCCTCAGTCAGTTCTCGCTTAGATGGAGATTGCTCGCAACTTACTCAGGTTTTATACCTATTCCTCAGTTTTGGCTAGCCCAGTGAGGGATATCTTGTGATCTGTGAATTCTGAACTTCAGGTTAACACTGTTGTTAGTGGTGCTCTGGACCGATTGCATTATGAGAAAGATCCCTGTGTGAAATACGATATTGGGCGGAAGTTGTGGATCTACCTGCACCGGGACAGGAGTGAGGAAGAGTTTGGTAAGCCTGGGTTGGTGATATCTTAAGAATTAAAAATGTTTATAAAGATGGAAAATGAACATCAATTTGTCAGTCTAGCTTTTTTTGCTAGTCAGTTTGCTTATGTTAGTCCTTCAGCACTTAAACTCAGTCTTAGAGAGCGGTGTGTCACTTTGAAGCATTTGTTTGAAAAATACCATCCCACATGCAAGAACTGCAGATGTATGTTTTTATGTGTGTTATTTTCAGCCTTTTCGGCTAATTTACTAGATGTTTTTCTTTGCACTGTTACATGACTGTGTGTTTAATTCCTTGTCTGAAGAATAATCTGCAGCTCTTATTTAGCCTCTTCCTTAAATCAGTTTGCTTGTGTTCAGGAGCTCTAACCATTAATTTGTTCTTGTAGAACGGATCCATCATGCTCAAGCTGCTGCAGCAAAGGCCAAGAAAGCTCTTCAGAAGCCAAAACCTCCAGCTAAAATGGTAGATTTCTTTGCTCAGGGTTGCACAGCTGCTTTTGGGACTGAGAAGGAGATTAGTCTTAATTTAATCCATAAATTCTGCATCCATAGCAGGTGATGAAAATTACCACATTTGAATTAGAAATTCATGAAGTACATTAATGTCAGTGCACAAAATTAACAGGGAGAGAGGGAACTTTTCCTCCGCACAGCTTCCACTGCTATCCTCTCATTTGTGCTCTCTATCAAAAGGATGGTCTTTCAGATCAGTTTTGAGGTTTATTTGTAACAGTGTGAAACTGTTAATTTGTAACTGTGTGGAACTGTTCTCCTCCTTGCTCTGCTGAAGCCATCAGGGTTTGGATGTCTGATGTTAAATATGTCTGAAGTACTTGTCTATTGGCATATTAACCAAGGTGGAAATCTGCATGTTCTGAATGTTTGTCACAACTGAGGTGCACTTTTCCCTGAGAACAGGAGCAGCCAAACACACCAATTGATCCATGGCTGCAGCTGGGGAAAGGCAGACAGTCAGTCATGTTTGATTTCAGGGTTTAACAGCAGGGCGTCATTCACCACCATACAGAGCTAAGGTTGAAGTGCTCAGCCTACGGTAAGGTGCAGCAATCAACCCCAGATTTTGTGATGCTGGATGCGGTTTCTTTGTAGAAGTCGAGTAGCAAGGAGGGTGTTGTGAAAGCCCTCCCCACCAGCACAACAGAGCCTAGTCAGCTGAGCCTCAGTGACTCCAGCATGCCACCAACTCCTGTGACTCCTGTGACACCAACTGCACCTGCATTGCCAGCAACACCCGTCTCACCCCCACCAGTGTCTGCAGTCACCAAGAGTGTATCTGGTGCTGGGTCAGAGCCAGCAAAACCCAGCCAGAGGTACTGCTTCTGTCCCCTATGTCACTTGGGAATGCTGGTGGCTGTTTTTCAGTAATATGTGTAATTGAGTAATGAGGGAGTTGGGGTTATTTAGCCTGGAGAAGAGAAGGCTCAGGGGTGACCTTATCACTCTCTACAACTCCATGAAAGAAGGTTGGAGGCTGGTGAGAGTTGGACTCTTCACCGAGGAAACAGCAACAGGACAAGAGGGCATAGTCTCAAGCTGTGCCAGGGGAGGTTCAGGTTGGGCATCAGGAGGAATTTCTTCACAAAGCATGATTAGACATTGAAATAGGTTGCCCAATGAGGTGGTGGAGTCCCCATCCCTGGAGGTGACCAAGGAACAAGTGGACATGGCACTCAGTGTTCTGGGCTGGGTGACAAGGTGGGGATCAGTCACAGGTTTGACTCAATGATCTCCAAGGTCTTTTCCAATGTCAATGATTCTGTGATTGTTTGAATTTCCTACATCTTTGCTGACCTGCTGGCTCTGTCTTTCCCGTAGTGTTCTCCTGGTGTCTTCTCCCACCATGCCCCAGCTGGGGACGTTGCTGTCCCCAGCTCAGAGCTCACAGGCCCAGCCAGGGCCAGCGCCCACCCCGCGTGTGGTCAGTCACAGCAGCTCCTCAGGCCTGCCACAGGTCCGCATGGTCACTGCCCAGCCCAGCCTCCCAGCCATGTCCCATCAAGCCCCAGTCGTCACCCAGCAGCAGCAGCAGCCCACGTCAGTGCCTCAAATCCGTGTTCCAGCTACAGCCACACAAACCAAAGTGCTCCCTCAGGTGAGTTGGAAGGGGTAGAGTATTTGACATCTGATCTGACTTGTGGTGTTTTGGTGTGATGCATAGGCATTCTGTGCTCATTTGGAGCATGCACTAACTGCAAGCAAGGGCACAGAAACAGTTTTACGTATGCAGTACTGTTCAGTGCTCTGTTTTTCACCTATTTACCTGGCATCATTAAATTGTGCATTATATTAAAAGTCCATAGAGCTTAGAATGACAGAATCGTTAAGCTTGGAAAAGACTGTCAAGATCATCAAGTTCAGCCATGAAAGCAGCAACACCACCATGCTCTCTACTAAACCATATCCTCAAGTGCATCATCCACACATTGTTTTGAATGCTTCCAGGGATGGTGATTCCACCACTGCCCTGGGCAGTCTGTTCCAATGCTTTACAACCCTTTCTGTGAAAAAAAACCTCCTAATATCCAAGTTAACCTCCCTGCTGCAACTTGAGGCCAGTTCCTCTTGTCCTGTCATTTGCTACCTGGAAAAAGAGACTGACATCCAGCTCACTATAATTCCAAGCAGTTGGAATCTTTGCAAGGGAATTCTTGTGAACTCCCCTGAACTTGCAAGCTAACACAACACAAAGAATAACTAAACCGTTCCTATTGTGGTAGTCTGCTCATAGTCTTCCTCCTCTCTTCTCTAGGCTGTGATGACTCTGCCTGTAAAAGCTCAAAGTAGCCCTGTGCAGGTGCCGAGAGCAGGAAGTTCTGTGGCCAGCCAGGCAGGTATCACTGTGACGGGGCTGCCTGCAGTGCCCAGCCCTGCTGTGAAGCCAGTGACCAGCTCTCCAGGCAGTTCTGCTGCCAGCACCTCCTCCACCACTATCATTCAGAACGTGGCTGGCCAGAACATCATCAAGCAGGTGAGAGGGAGGGAGAGACAAGGAATTGGGCTCCACGACCTGATTGTTTCCTGTTGTGCAGATGTGAACACTGGGGAGCTGTAATGCTGTGTGAGTTGATGGACTGTGCAGATTGACGCAGTGTTGGTTTTGTGTGTTTTCATGTACAGGTGAAAGATGTGTTTGTGCAGGTTCTTTAGTGATCTCTCCTTCATTTTGTTTGGAAAAGAAACCAGCCCCACAAGTATTTCCTATTTCAGATGTAATTGGGAATGCCATCTGATACACAACCAGAACCATTTTCAGTAGTGTACCGAGTGCTAGTCTTATTCACTTGCATTCTAGTGGGAGCAAGCATTGTCCTGTTAGGAAGTTCCTGCTTTCAGTGTGCCTTGGACCTTTTCCTGGTTTGACAAAATCGGTTCTCTGATCCCTCCCAGGTGGCTATTACAGGACAATTTGGTGTGAAGACCCAGGCTGGAAGTGGCATCCCACTCACAGCGACCAATTTTCGGATCCAAGGGAAGGATGTATTGCGCCTGCCCCCATCATCCATCACCACGGACGCAAAAGGACAAACAGTGCTGCGCATCACTCCGGATATGATGGCCACCCTGGCCAAGTCTCAAGTCACTACTGTCAAACTGACTCAGGACCTCTTCACAGCAGCTGCGGGAAACAGTGCTGGTGGGAAAGGTATCTCTGCGACTTTGCACATGACATCCAACCCTGTCCAGACTGCTGAGTCTCCAGCCAAGACAAGCACAGTGTCTCCTGCCTCTTCCAGCCCAGCCAGAGGCACCGTGGTTAAAGTGACTCCTGACTTAAAGACTGCAGAGCCGACAAGCTCTGCTTTCCGCCTGATGCCTGCCCTGGGCATGACTGTGGCAGATCAGAAGAGCAAAGCCATAACCACGGTGGCATCCACAGAGGCCAAGCCAGCTGCCACGATCAGAATTGTGCAGGGGCTTGGGGTGATACCCCCCAAAGCTGGGCAGACCATCACTGTAGCCACTCATGCTAAGCAGGTGTCGTCATCCTCGGTGGTGAGCGTTGCTGGCACAGGCCACACCTCCTTACCCACCATGTGTACCACAGTGTCCAAAGCAGTTGCTGCGGCCTCAGGAGCTGCAGGGACCCCCATAACCATTGGCACAGGAGCCACGGCTGTGCGGCAGGTGCCTGTCAGCACCACAGTGGTATCTACATCCCAGGCAGTGAGTAATGCTGAGCGCTCTCTCGGGGTGGGGAAAGAAGGGGGGTGCCAAAATACACTGATGTTTTATGGCTGAAAACTGCTCTTTGCATCCACGGAGACTCAAATTAATATGGCAGAGTCATGCACTGGTTGTATTTAGGTTATAAATTTTAGGTTGTAAAGGACATTTAAGCTCATTCAGTCCCATCCCCTGCCATGGGCAGGGACACCTTCCACTAGATCAGGTTGCTCCAAGCCTCATCCAACTTGGCCTTGAACGCTTCCAGGGGCGGGGCAGCCACAACTTGTATTCTGGGTATGGGTCTGCAGTTCATTTTCAAATTGTGTTCAAATTGCAGCTAAATGCCCCCCAAAAGTGAGATACTTCCCTTAGCTCCTCTTGCAAGTGAATGAAATAAATGTTGCATATCTGAAGTCCTGCCTTATGCAGCTCTGTGTCTTGCCTCACACCTTGGCAATAATTTCCCTTGGAATGGTGTCGTAGAGCATTCAGAATTAGAAGTGCTTGTTACTTGTATTAACTTTTTTATTGATTTCCCCCTTTAATGCCCAAATCTGAAGGCACCATAAACTGTATTGTTACATAAGCTAAACGACACTATGGTCATTTCCTAAGGATAAAAATCATGGATCCTGTGGTGCAAAGATGATGTGGATTTTCAGGGTTCAGGCAGCTGTGTAGTGAATGAGAGGGAGGTGAATTTTAAGGAGCCTGAACTGGAGCACAGATTTCGTCAGCAAAGCTGCTGCTGGTTTCTGCTCACAGGACTCCCACAAAGCAGCCAGTGTTGTCAGGCGGTTTCTCTGCTGAGCTCTCCATGGCTCCTCATGTTTTCTTCCCGTTCACTAGGGCAAACTTCCAGCACGGATCACAGTACCCCTGTCAGTGATCAGCCAGCCAGTGAAGGGCAAGAGCGTGGTCACTGCCCCCATCATCAAGGGCAACCTTGGCACCAAGTGAGTACTTTGCATCTCATAGTTCTGCTTTAGAAATTGTCTGAGGAAGGTCTGTGTCTGGTGGGTTCCTGGGGAGCAAGAAGACAGAGGCTGGAATAGGATTGCAGTCTGTTAACAGGTCCATCAGCTGCAAGAAACTGAGTGGATACTGAGTGGATATAGTGTCTGCAATGAGATTGTAATTTTTAGTTATTTAGAGATGCAGGTTCTAGCAAATACAACGAAGAAAAAATATTCTATGCCTTGAAACCAGCTGTTTGATTAGTTCTGTGTGTTTGAGCAAGAATTAACACACTGAAAAATACCTTTGATCTGCAGCCATCTCTCCATTCAAGAGAAGCTAACTGCCTTAGTGAGAATTCCTCTGGCATTCAGATATTGAAGGCATTTTGTTTATTCTTCCACAAATTCCGATAGCGTCTCCCTTAGTTGATATTTCAAGTGCTCACCTGTTTTCTGCATTGAGAAGTGTTCAGGTCTGATCAGGCTAACCCAATGATGTGCATGGTCCAGAGTTAATGGGTGTGATTTGTGTGCTAAATTAATTCTCTGTCAGTTATAAAAACTGACATAAACTTGTCACTAGTGTATTTGCCAGTTTTGGGGGGGGAGAGGGGAAAACCACTACTTAAAATGGTTAGTACATGTGGTAGAACTATAATCTACTAGCAGTTGAAGAATGGTTTGGAATTGGAAAGATTGAGCCTGCTGTGCTGTTTACTGACCTTTCAACAATTATTTTTCCTTAGCATCAGTGGATTAGGCAGAAATATCATCCTGACTACAATGCCAGCAGGGACTAAACTGATTGCTGGGAACAAGCCGGTGAGTTTTCTGACTGCACAGCAACTACAGCAGCTGCAGCAGCAAGGCCAAGCCACACAGGTAAGGGTACCTAGAATGATCATTCTATTTGCTTTTTAATGACTTAACATCTCCATGAGGACTTTACACTGGATACATAGGATTGCGGAAAAAAAAACATGCACAAGCTTGGTTGTAGTGTCTGCATTAAGCACATGGAATCCGTCATCACCTTTACGTTCTCTCCATCCAAATAAAGTTTGTAAATGTTTTTGAAGCACTGCCAGTACAATGAATGTAAAACCAAAGGTCCTGTCAGGATTTTTCTATACACGAAGCAGTCTTTGTAGTGCTCTGTACTTTGGCTTCTGTGGGTCACTTTTTCTTGAAGAAATCTCGTAACTGTTTTGCATATCCATTTTTCTGTTTGGAAACATAGTGTTCTGTAATTCCAGATAATTAATCTGCATTGACAGCTGATAGTAACAAGTCTGTAGAAGTGAGGTATCCAATGGATCCAAGTCCTTCTTCTGAAAATGTGTAATAGCTGCTGACATACAGGTTTTTATTGAAATTAATTTTCAGGCCTTCCTCTCTCATCTGGAAATCTCCTGTCACCATCTCACATGGGCAGTGGATGGAATGATCTTCTTATGACAGAGTCCGTTCTGGCAGTGTTTTTGGTGCTTGGTGTTTTTCCGCTAACTGAGTTTTTGTTGGCAGCAGAAGCAGGTACTTTACCAGAGCACAATGCAGGTGCAGTCATTATATCACCAGGTTGTTCTTGAGACGAGTTTTTTCTTTCACATAGGTGCGAATTCAAACAGTTCCAGCCTCCCATCTCCAGCAGGGAACAGTGTCTGGTTCAACTAAAGCAGTGTCCACTGTGGTTGTGACAACAGCTCCATCTCCAAAGCAGACTCAGGATCAGCTGTGAACACTGGTTTGAACATGGATCACTTTCTAAGAACTTCCCTGAGCCTGTTGTCAATCTCCATCCAACCAACCACTTGAGGCTGCCTAACCCCAGCCATGGCTTGGGATTGGACTGGGTTCTGCCCTTGCTTCTCCAGGGTCAGCACTGCCATGTCTGGGTAGAAATTCCACTGAAAAAACCATGCTGTACCTACAAAACAAAATGTTTCAATCCAGATGTGTAAATCCAGGTTCTGTGGAATTGATGATTTAAGAAATGTCTTCCTGTTCCTTGTTCTTTTTCCATCCAAAGGAGTTTTGGCAAATACAGTTCCTGTGCATTTTCAGTTGTAGACAAAGCAGTTATCCTGGATCTTCATTAAGCAGGGAAGGTTGCTTGGAAGGGGTTATTCAGTGACTTTTCAAAGTCATGGAGAAGATGTCTGCTTTTACTTGAGTCTGGCTGTCAGTACTGTTATCTAGTGACTGAGGATGGTGTCTTTGACACCAGAGTTACTGTAACTGACATCCATGTCAGGTTGCTGTCATAGACAGGGTGAGAGTCAAAGTGTTCTTTTGCTGTTAACAGAGTGAGTGACCCTGGGGGAGAGGGAGAGGAGATACAGAAAGTCATTGTGTGAACAAGTCTGTCAGCAAATGGGACTGTAGTGGAAAGGAAAAAGTTCATGTTCACAAGAAAGATCCTCTTTTAGTCTTCCTCAACAAATAAACCTTTTTATCAGTGGAAACAAACTGTACCTTGGTTTAAAAGGTCAGAATATGTTGTCAAATACACCCAAACTATTGTCTCTTGGGTTCTGAAGAAATACTTTAACCCATGACCCTGGCCATCAGTTCTGGTTTTACGTTTGCAGTTTTATCTGTCTATGTAAATATTTTTTAATTTTGCACATACTGGTGATTAATTTGTGACTGTTCTGACATGGCCTTGAAGATGAATTAATCAAAAGATGTGTTGGACCAGGAGAAGAATAAAAGTGTAGAAAGCCTTACAGATCTACCATCTCCTTTCTGTTCTCTACGGCATGTTTTGTGTACAGTCTTTGTCCAGCTTGCCAAGGACTACTAATAGCCTGTCCATCTTCTTGGTAAGATGGTTCTTACTAACCTGGTCTTTTTTTGTAGGCTTTTTTTTTTAAAGATGTGGCTTGTTCCAAGTTATATATTATAGAATATAAAACATTTAAAGAACCAGATTGTACAGTTCAGGACTGTTATGGTTGGAGTGTGTGTGTGTTACTGTGTGTGTTACTCTTTTGCTGGGCTTCAGGCTGGGATTGTGAATCTTTCTGGACTGTATCTACCCCACTTCCCAGTTTGAAGGAAAACAGGTATTTCAGTAAAAAAATAAGTGTCTGGATATAAATACTGAGTTAGCAGGACACATCAGTTCAGCATTTGAAAGCAAGTGCTTGAATTATGGTTTATATGCTTCAAGAACAATTTGGAGGGATAAAGGTTTTGTGTCCTGTTTTGTCATGTTTTGTACATGTTTTGCACATTTATCAATCAGGAGCCAGCAGAATGGTTGTGGTTTGGGAGGGAGGTGAGGACATTCCAGAGTCCTTTTAGTTGTGAAGTTAAAAGAAGAAACTAACCAGGCAACAAGCAATTTCCTGCTATTGCTTATTGTGAAGAGCCTCTAAATTCAAAACATAATCAAGATAATCCTGCTATATTCTGTTCATAATTAATACATTATTAATTAACCTACAATCAAGTGCTGAAAGACAGTTACATTGTGAAGACCCTTTAATTTCTGTCAATCCTCATTACTTTCTTGCTGGACACAGGAGGCTTTGGTAGTATTAAGCTTAAGAAAACAAGAAACCTGCATGTAATCCCAGAAGTTTAGTGCGTCTCAGGTGGTAGCTGCTGATTTTAAGTGTCTTGCTGTTGATCACTGTCCTACTTTTGAGCAACCTTTGCATCCTGGCTGCTTCTCTTAGGTTCCTGCTCTTTTATTTGAAGTCTGATTTTTGGGGAAAAAAATCACAGGATGGGTTTCTGATTTTGAATCATGTGCTGGCTTGGGTAGGAAGTGTTTACTCCTAGCTTTCAAGAACAAAGTACAGCCTGTTATGATTCAGCTGCCACCTGCCTGATGAGCTGCTCCATTCTGGTTGAAAAATAACCCCTAAGCTACTGCAAGTCAAGAGCCCTTGTTTCTAATAAGTAACTTTTAACTTCTACACATGAGGTAGAACGGCAGAGAAGAGCTCCAGTGCTTTTGTGGGGTGTGCTGAGACTGGGGGAGGGTATCCATAAACTAGACTGTCTTCCAGGTGGTGTATGCTCCCACATCCTCTCACTCTGCAGCATGAACGCTGTTGTGGATGAGTCCTGCAGTAAGAGCTGCAAGGGCAGCATGCAGGGGAAGAGGACCCAGAGAAGGTATTTATACTGACATTACCCATTGTTCACCTGTCCTGCCTGGAACTAAAGTGGCATTCAGCCTGATGAATCTTTGTCATTACCTTTTCTAGTTAAAAAATTAAGTACAGCCTCTTTTTGTCACAGTGAGATACTCACTAGTTATCAAAGAGCCTAGTTTATCTCCTAAAAGCTGTGGATTAAGAGTTTGTTTCCACCAAGAGAATACTGTGTAAAACCTGCTTAAAAAAACTGAGCATGCTACAGAAACAGCCACAGGCCATTTAAAACCTTTCTAACCTTTATTTTAACTACTGCTTTGTTTTATTTAAATCATGGGGGAAATCTGTATTTATATGCCTCAGTAGCATGTCCTCATAACCCTGTGAACTCACCTTGAGGTTACCTCAGGTGTTCCTATCAAAAGAATCATTAATTGGACATGTTTTAACAGTTGAACTTTATTATCCTAATGCCTTTGAAAACACTGGCATTTTTTTTAGTAAATGCAAAAACCTTGTTACTTGTTTGTCACATGGCAAACCTGAAACACCTCACAATTGACCCAAATCTTGTGCCTGCCACAAGTTGGATACGTGGTGCCTGAGCTCAGGCGTGCTTCTGGCTGGGTGCTGTTCATCCTGTAGGATGGCAGTCTGGAATTTAGACTTTGCCCCATAGCCTAAACACTAAACAGAGCAGTTTGTTGCAGAGCTGTGGGGAAGGGAGAATGTGCTGCTGGGTTTATGCTGGAAACTGGCTTTGATAGAAAAATGGTTTAATCCTGTACTTACCCCCTTTGCAACTGACTCTCACAATCTGAGATTTATTGGACCCTAGTTATGTGGACAGACCAGAGGTGGTAGGTTGGAATCACCTTTCTTAACTTGTGCTTTGAATTTCTCAATAGATAAATCTGAATTTCTCACCCCAAGACTGCATTTGCAGCTGCTGATCCCTCGAAAGGGACAATTCATTTGACCTCCCTCCTGTTCCTGTAGGACGAATCACCCTCTCGATAGAGCCATTTGGTCTTGTGGACTATTAAAGGAATTCTGCATGAGTAGTGCAAATTTGAGCTATTGATGATTTAATTTAGGGATGACACAGGTTATGTCAAGTGACCCATTCAATATAGATTAGTTTATTCAGGCCTGGATTAATCTTGTACATGGCATCCTGCATTGAGGTCTGAAAACAGAAACTCAGTCAGAGGTCAGTATTTTAAGAACCAATTTGTTTCTTTATGTCTGGAAGTGTTCACCAAACCAATTTGGTGAGCCTTGCACCCATATCTCCTAATGTTACTTTTTCTCACTGTCCTCCAGTTTGCACCTGGAGCAGAATAAGTCACCTACCAATCCCAAGATCCTTGAAGCAGAAACATGCTGGTCCTTCAGAGCTCCAGGACCAGGTGGTTTTGCAATGATACTTAGAGAAGGTGCCAACCAAATCCCAGAGGAGCATCAATAAGTGGTTGCACTGACCTACAGCAAGGCCATCAGGGCCTGGAAAATAGAAGAGCAAACCTGCTGGAGGTCATGGTGTTCTCCCTGCGTGCTGACACTGTTTTAAGAGTTAACAGGGACCTGCAAGGTGCTGGCATTGTTTGGAACTTCGCAAGTGGCTTTAATGTTTCTATTTGTCATTCTGAAGCAATTTACGGCAACAGTGGAAAATTTTTCGGTTTGTGCTTGGGGAAGCAATGGCTGCTTGGTATTTATAAGACATGCATACAAAAATATGCTTCTATATATAGAAAAATATGCTTGATTACTCAAAAAAGAAAAAGGAATTTGCACTGAGGGCTTTTAAGTGCTTAAGCAAAGTGCATGTAAGTTAGCTTGCAGTGAGAATTATTCTTGTGTATGCAGTTATACAGTGAAATTATGGGTATGAGACAGTCACAAGCCCTCGAGTCACTGCAGCTTTATGAATGGCTGACGTCCCTTTGCACTCCCTTTGTTTGTGTAAGGAAGTAAGTTCTGTTTTGGCTAGGAATGTCCTGAGTACCTTAATGACAATCAGTAACATGGCAAGCTGAGATTTTGCTTCTGTCAGTGCTCCTGTACTGAGAGTGGCTTCCAACTTAGGATGGCCCCTGAAATGGTTGTGAAGGTGCTGGTGCAAAGGCTGTTGTCTGTCCTGTCACTTTTATCATTGCAATGTCATATGCAGCCTCTGTACTTTACCAAAAATCCTAAACCTAGCCGGGCTGTTGTTCCAACATCTGCTAGGACAGCTGGGAGGAGGGAACGTGTTAATGTGCAAAGCTGAGTATTTCCCAAAAAGCCCTAAGTACTTCCTTGGCAGAAAATTAGCACCCTATTCCTTTGAAGGGCAACAGGAAAGTTTAGTCTGTTTTCAGGCAGTTGTGACCAGGAGAGCCCTCAGTCAAAGGGATGAGTCCTTTATAATTATAATTACAAAGCTGAATTAGGCTGGTTGATAGGATTTATTGTATTCTTATTTTTCAACTTGTGTTGTGGAGGTAAGTCAAAGAGATGTGGGGAGGGTGAAAGGGCACAGTTTTCTGCTCACTTAGCAAACCCAGGCAGTCTTTCCAGTGGAAAGGAAACTTCCACTGACTGTGTCTATGCACCTGAATTTTAACAGTTTTGTCAAGAATTGCACAGTTTGCATTAGGACTGGATTTAATCCCTGCTTTTCTTTTTCCTGTTTTTTATGCTCTAAGTCAAGCGTCATAGAGAACAACAAGTGGGTGGGAACAGTGGTCCCAGTTCACAGATTCTCCAAGGGAAGTGCTCTCTTCTCTCAGGAGTTGACATGGGTTGCAAGGTGAGGCAGGTTTCCCAACATTTCCCTGCCATCTGGTGGAAGGAATCCGAGGGCTGTCCTTCAGCGCTTGGGAGCCAGCAACAAATGTTTGAATTTCAGATAATTGTTCAGTTCACCAATTTTTCATGCAGTGAGAGAGATGCAGTTTGGATATTACAAAAGCTCAAACGACACCTTAATTCTGGAATAGATTGTTGTGAGAGGAGGTGAGTTTCCAGACAAATATTATACCCAGATATGCTGCTTTTGGGGTGGAAGATGGACTAGAGCAGGTCTGCAAGCATGATCCAGGCAGCAGGGAATTCTAGCACCATCCAGGAGAGCACGGATTGATTCTCACCTCTGGCAGACTGAGATGTGGGGGAGAGCTCACAACCTGTTTTCCTGCTTTAGGTGGGCACATCAGCAGCATGTGCAGTGTCCAGCACCCTGGGACAGCTGGAAGGAACATCAGGCAGTTTTTGTCTAAAAGACAGCAGGAGCTGGACCATAAAACTTCAAAAACCCTCCCTATGTACCCACATCCCTGCTCCTGTACACCAACAAAGTTAGGTAAACAAGGGGAGTTAGTGAAAACTTCAAGCTGCATGCTTTGCCTTTAGTTGTAAACACCGACACAAAATCTGAACTTGTGGAAAATAAGGAGGCAAGGCAGGTGAGCAGAGGCAGCTCTGCCTGTTTGTAATAAACCAAAAAGAAATGGGTCATTCCAGCACCTTGTCTGCATCTCTCTGCTTTAAGCTAAGGCCTCAGTTCACACATTCGCAGCTCGCTAAAAGACAGACTTTATCTTGACTTGGAGCCTTGGGCGTGCCCAAGGTTTCAAAACAGTGTCAGAAACCAGGCGGTCAGGCCTGTCCACTCTTGCGTTTACAGTTTGGCTGGCAAACACTGCTGCTGATTCAGAGCTCACAAAAGAGGTTCTCTGCTTTCACAAGCCATTGAATAGCTCAAGAAGGAGACCTGGCTGTCTTTATGGTGCTGGCAGCAAGCTTACATTCTAGTTTTTCCTAGTGGTTTATATTCCTTTGGGAGCCCCATGACTGACAGGTGGCTGGCACCAGAAGCAGAGGCACAGGAAATGACCCTCCTGGATTTTGGAGGCGAGTCCAGGAGCTGTCTGGGGTGTGTTGGAGGCTGCTCTCATGCCCATGTCATCCCTGGGATGGAGCAGGGCACTAGACCCCTTGGTTCTGGCCAGCTTTCATGATCCCAGGAGGGCAAAGCTACTTCTGGTCTCTGCCAAAATCGTGTTTTGGGAGCAGGGCTCTCATTCCCGAGCTCGTGAGTGAAGCATTTGAGATCAAAGGAGAAGTTTCCATTCAAATGACACAGTAATCCTTGAACAGCTTTGGGAAGGGGAGTGCCATCTCCCTGTTCTGCCCCAAAGCAGCATGTGGCCAATTGAGGGCAACTCACTACACTTTTCCAGCTCCCATTCTCCACAGTCAGTAATTATTCCCTTGCATTACATGCACATGTAGAGGCTGGATCAGCCTAAGATGACTGTGCCCATCCCCAGCGGTACCCAGCCTTTGCTCTGGGGGCTGCCTGTTCAGCTGGAAAGCACAGCGCTACTGGGTGACGTTTTCCTCTCCTCCCACTGAATCAGCCTTTTATTTACTCTTTGGAATGCAAAGTAACAGGACACCCTGTGAGTTTTATCTCTCTCCTAGTCTTTTGTAATGCTTTGGAAGTTGCCTGACCGGATTGAGCTTTGAGATGGGGTGGTTTCGGGGTTGCCTGGCAGGAATCTGGGTGGGAGGGCACTGTCGCTGAAATTTGAATTTAGGAGTCGCGCTAAGAGCACAATCCTTGAGCCACACTACGGGAAGGAAAAGCCTTTGTCCCTGACTGAATCCGGCCTGTCGCTGGTGTGGATGAATGATACTCCTTTGCTAGAATTCCTGGCTACTGCCTCCACCAGAATACTTTTCCCCCGCAGGCAGCCGGCCTTCATTCCTTATGTAAGCTGTTCTTCCCTTCTTTCACGTGCATGGCATTTCCAGGGCTGGGAGCTGATGCGGAAGGATCCTGCCTGCCCAGATAGTGTTTGCTGCTCCTGCTGCTGATCCTTGTCTGTCTGGAGTTCGAGCTCAGGGCGATTTAGCTCTTGCAACTCGCACAGATTCTGACCAAGCCGGACTTGGTTCTCAGATTTCAGGGCTCGCCTTCCTTCCAAACCTCGGCTCCTGCTCTCAAGATGCTTTTGTGGGTACACTGAGACAACGCGAGGAGGAGGTGACAGCTTTTGTTGGATAAACTGGTTCCAGCGGGAACAAACAGAGGCTTTGCGTCTGACTGCTGCCATTGCATGCGGGTGAGTGCCTTGAACTTTATGCTTTATTGCGTTTTCAGCGTGCCTCGGCTGGGCTCAGCATCCTTCAGTCGGACATGGAAGTCTCTCACCAAAAAAAGCACGTGGCAGACAGGCTGGGAATTGTTATGTTTCGGGGCTGTATGTTTTGGGGCTGTACACTGCCCAGGAGGGGACCTGCTCCCACCACGGTGACTCGGTAATGGCTGCAGCACAACCACGAAGGAAATCCCTGTGCTCCAGCAACAGAGAAACGGGAATCCTAGTACTGAGGCCTCGAACCAGCCGCCTCCTAGCTATGTAATATTTACATTTAGCACACTTATTGCATGCTGGTTTTCCCCACGGTGATTGTGTTCCCTTGTTCAAAGAGGGCTCATGAATTAGTCTGTAAAATGTCAGTGGCTTGAACGGCAGGAAACAGTGAGCATTCACAGCTCTGTGTCGAACCACGGATTTGTGGATCTTCACATTTTGCCCTCATCGTCCACATCCCTGAGCCAGGGTGGATGCGCCAAACAGGAAAAATGTGTAGAGTGTAGGAGCAGTGGTTCAGCTGAGAGCAGCTGCTTTGTACCCAAAATATGCTGTTTCACGTGGGTGTTAGGACAGGCTGCAGACAGGCAGGTAAGGGAGTGGCTGTAAAAACAGCGCTGGGCCGGGCTGGGCATCAGCGGTAGCGTTGAGAGCTCCTGACATCAGCAGCCTGACAAACACGGCACCTTTTCAAGAGGAGTACCTTAAATCCAGGGATGCTTTCTCCTGCGCCGTGTTCCGCGGTGGGTGGAATTCTGGCAGCTGCTGAGGAGGCAGGGAAGGCGGTGGTTTATGTGTTTCTACGAAAGCACAGAAGTTACGTTGTGTTTTCGCAACAGCAGGATCAGAGTCCTCACCCCATCTCTATTGTTTTCCCCCAAAAAAACACCTGAAAAAAGCCTGCAAAACTTTTGCTCCGCGGGAGACAATGTAGAGCAAGGGAAAACAACCGAGACTCGGCAAGGGCTTTCCTGCGTGTGATCAGCAACTCTTGTACGAGAACAAGAGTTCTGGGAAATTTTAAGTGTTCAAGTGTTTAAAAAATATCACATATTCATATGGATATGTCACATGTAAGATGGAGAAAGGAAGAACCTTTCCATGAAAAAGTGAGTTTAATCCAGCTGTTTTAATCCTGACTTGCTCTTGAATGTGAGAAATGTAAATACTGGAGGGTGTGTGTATGAATCATCTTCTCAAGAAGGGGTAAATGGTGAAGTAAGACTAAATGCAGCTTTCAGTGTTACAAATTCTTTCAAACCTGCCTTAGAGTGTTTCTCAGAACCCCAGTTCCTCCTTTCCCTCTCTGTTTAATATTAAACCACACAGTCCCCAAGGGCTGTTGCTATGTAAGCATCCCCTGAGTGCCACATTTGGGTGCACGTGCAGTTTCTGCAGCACTGCTGTGTTGTTCACTTCGCATCCAGTCTCTGTTAGCCAAGAGAAAGCTCATTCCTACAGTCCTGTAGCCTTGCTGGGGGCAGGTTTCAGGCTGGGAAAAGGGAATATTTTGCTTCTGAGTGTACCAAATGTTTTTGGGAGCATGAGGCTTGTCCCTGGGGTAAACTATCTGTTCGTGCTGAGAGTGCCCTCTTTGCAGCGAGGTTTCATAGCACAATAATGTTGTCACCTGAGGAGGGATGAGACCCTGGATACACAAAGCTTTTCTTTAGGAACTGTGCATCTCTGCATGCCAGCCAGCCCTCCTACTGATTGCAGGGCGGCTTCTCTCGGTAAAAGACAATATTTTTCTGGTTTCATTTGCTAAAGCAAAGCTTGTGGCTGAAGGATGTCTTGGATGATGCACAGCTGATGCGGGGCTTTTGGGCGCAGCTTTTTGGGCACGGTGTTTTCCCTTATTTCTGTGGAGAGGAGAGGCGGGAGCCGCAGCTGGACACGGGAGCAGCACAGCACCTGCGGGGTGTTTCCGGCTGCCCGCACCTGCCAGGAGCACAGGAAGGAGGAGCTGGGCACCGCGCCCAGGCCAGAGCCACCGCGCCATGGCGGCCTGAGCCGCGCGGCACTGCCCTGGCCATGGAGCGCGGTCCCCCGGCCAACGCTGCCGGCGTGCGGTACAGCACCCAGCTGCAGGTGAGAGCACACCTGGGCGCGGGGAGCTCCCAGAACACCTGCCAGCCTTCTGCCGAGCTGCCTCGTCCTCTGCTCGCTCTGGTTCCTTCGAGCCTGGTGGGTTCAAGGCGGCTCTGGATCCCTCAGGAAGAGGGGGGCGATTCTGGCTCACCCTTGGGTAAGGTCAGGAGAACCTGTTTGGGGGACGTCGCTGAGCTCAGCAGAGCAGGAAAAAACAAAAAAAAAAAACAGCTTTGAGGAAGTGGAAGTCCACCTGTCTGTGCCGGCTTTGGATCTCGGTGCTGCGGTTGCCCCAGGAGTTTTGGTTTCAGCTTAAGCTGAGGGCATTGGGGTTGTGAGTAAAGGTAAACTCCGTGCTGGTGAGCTGTGTGCAGAGCCTGGCTCTGGGTTGTTTAGCAACAGATCCAACTAAACCTGTTCAAGCGTCGTAAAGGCCAATTTTAACCAAGGGCTGTGGGGCTTCATTAATTAACTGCTGCATTATCAAGTGTTCTGAGACCTGCGTGAGCTTCTTGTGTAGATCTTCCTGGTTGAGGGTCGGGCAGGGACGGTTGAGTTTGGGTTGCACCTCCAGAACCTGTTTACAGAGCCTGTCCACAGAACTGTTCCAAACACAGGGTTTTGGGCTAAAGCAGGACAGCAGCATTTTTCACCCTACCTGCAGGCTGTGTGGTGTCTGTCTCCGAGGCCTGGCTTTAGTAATTATTATCTCGCAGCAACATAGGAGCTGCTGGTTCTGGCACTGATCAAAAAGCTGGCCTGCAGCAAGAAATTTTCCCTTGCCTCCAGTCCCACTGTCCTGTGTGTGCTATGTCTGGGAGTGGGAAGGAGATGCTCTCACTGAAGCAGTTCAACTCAAGCTCCTTGTCCCTGGCCAGGTCAGGGTGACACCTGTGTGACATAATCTTCCCTGCCTGGCTTGTTCTCCTGGCAGAAGGTAGGTTTGTGCTCTGATTTGTCTTTATGCAGGACTGAGGGCTCAAGTGGGTCCCTTCCCTGATTCTGGATCAGTTTTCCCCCTGTGTCAGTTAAAGAGCTGATCTGATCCAGAACAGCTTCCCTGAAGACAGTACCTGCCCTCCTGGCAGGAAACAACCCAAGGAGTTTGTCACCCATGGACTGTTGTTGGACTTGGCCCCTTATAAACATGAGAGTGGAGGAAATGAGTGGTTTTGCGATGTCTTGTGTCTCCTCCTGTGCTGGTAAAGGAGTTCTTTACTGCTGCAGTAGTTCTTGGGCTGAGGCGAAGCTGCCGCTCTTCCTTGGAAAGGTGCAGAGTGTTTCCTTGAGGTAGTGGCTGGCAGGTGAGCTGCTGCTTGGGCCAGTTTGGCTGCTGTTGATGCCAAAAGCAAACAGGGATAAGGAAGACACAGTGAGAAAAGGGGTGAGGCCAGACCTTTGCTCAGCAAACAGAAGATCACTCTGTAAAACCCTTGAGGAAGCAGCAGGAGTGTTTTGAGGGCCTGGCTGTGGGGAAGGTAACGGAGCAAAGGTTCTCCCCTTGCCCGGGGTAGAATGTATCATTTCCATCCAAAGGCCACCGGGGACAGACTGGGAAATTATGCCCTGTGATATCTGGGCCATGGGCTGGGATGGGGAGGGAGCAGCCAACAGGGATGGGTTTGGCACACAGAGACTTTCCTGGTTAGAGGTGTTTGTGTTTTCCTTGCTGTTGGCTTCAGACATTGGAGACTCATGGTCCTGATCCACGTCAGAACTGCAGGAATGACTGAAGTGTCGCAAAGATTGTGGAGGTTGAGGTCTGGGGCTCAGCTGCTTTGGTTAAGCTGCTTGGAGGCAGTTCTGTTTTCCAGACAGTTCTGTCTGTACCAGGAAAGACATAAGAGTGATTTAAATGATCTGTTTGTATCTGTGGTATGTTTCTCTGCTGCTCTTGGGACATCAGTGTGTTGTAAGGAGGAATTTCATGGCTCATAGGTACATAGATCAGGGCTGTAGGGTACCTTTATTCCCAGCTTCTCCCCAAGAGTTGCTAAGACTTAAGTGTAAAATTCTGTGCTACCACAGACACACAGAAGCATGGTAGCTTTTTCTGAGCTGCTGTGATGCAGGACAGAGCTGCACTGATCAGCCTGGATGGGGCAGCAAGCCAAGCCTGTGCTATCTCTGCAAACATTAACATGAGTTTCTTCTATAATAAACCTAAAGGAATTTGTTTTCTTGTATGACTCAGGGTGGTCACAAGACAGTCAAATGCTGTAGAGAGTTAAGCTCAAATTTGCTGTGTGAAATAGGTGTGTGTGACCTGTATCTTTCACTATTGCACCTGCCCTCTTGTGCCTGGAAGATGCACAGTCTGGAGGACTCTGTCCTTGAGCTCTTGCCCCATATTCCCTTTTTAGTTTTGATGTCATAATTTTATAGCTTGATTGCCCTTAATACAGAACTGAAGACGAAAAATAATGCGCTGGCAAAGTTTCTTCAGTGCTTTGCTGCTCATGGTGGGGCAACACAGCACGAATACATCTTACGTAAACTTTGCTCCCATATGCGCTGTTTCCATATGTTTCTTATCAAGAGTAAGAAGAGAAGTGAGAAGATGATTCTTATCAGGTCTTCTTCCAGAGGAGTTGTTAGGGTTTGCAGCAAGAATTGGTGCAGGAGTTGATTTAAAGATGGTGTAGCTGTACTTGAGCTACTTGGGTGAAGTTAGTTGCACATGCTGTTTACATTTGTTTTATTTTTTCTGGTGGGAAACAGGCTGTTTCCCCTCATGCCAGCACTGCAAAGCTGGTTTTGGCTTTTGATGTGATTCAGGAATTCTCAGCCTTTGAAAATAGGACTTTTCTGCCTCTTTTTGCCACACAAGCCCACCTTGTTAGTCTCCTGAGCTCTGAACTGGCTTGCTGGCTGTGTCCTGAGATTGTGGCCCAGTCAACAGGTTTCATTCCTCTCATTTTTCATGTGGTATTTGTTTTAGTTTTTATTGAACACCACCCGAGGCAGGTGTGGCTGAAAAAGGGGAGGTGGGAATTGCCTCTTGGATACAAAGGCTGGGATCTGCAACTTGTTATTACCCTCAAGGGTCTAACCATGCAGTCCAATGACTCTGCTTCATCTCCGACCTCCCTACGCTTCTTCGAGCCTGGCATTTTATGCGTTCCGTTTCTTGGTTGTGTACATTGGTATCAGACAGTGACTTTTTTTGCTGTGAGATTTTATTTGGTTGCACACCTGCTCTTACTTTGTATGATCTGGGCAACTTTGACCCTGAGCAGTCCTGTGGTAGACCAGCAGAGTCTGGAGTTGGGAAAATCAGAGGAAGTAGGTAAATCTCATGTCTGGTGCTGGATGAACAAATTACCTGGTGGTTATAAAGGACACGTGACACTAATGGCCAGGAGCCCAGTCCTTCTGTGAGTTAGGGTCCTGTGAACAGATGCAGACACTGAGGGGGAGATGGAGCCGCTGTTTTGGAGGAGGGGGAACAGTGAGGATTTTGGTGCCTGGGACACATCACCATCTGAGAGTACCAAACAAGGCAGAAAACAGCCTCTATGGGGGATGCTGATCCCAGAGGGACCCCTGCTTTGCACACGTCATGCTGGAGAGCCATACTCCATGGCATATCTCAGCCTTTCCGTGATCCTCCACTGCAGGAGGATCTCTCTGCTTTCCCGTAAGATCTCCACTGCAGAGCTGGTTCCCATCACCCCCTTGTGCCAGCTGCATTTCCGGCTGACAGAATTAGTCACTTCTGCATCTGGTCTGTCCAGTTGGACAGAGAACAGTCACTGTCTAAAAATACATCATGAAGCTTACAGAAGGGGGAGTGGGAGGTCTACTCTTCCCAGGACTGAGCTCAGACTCTGCGCAGAGGAGCAGGAGCCCTCCAAGCGCTCTATAAATCCGTCTGTGGTGCACTTCTTTTCCAAGTTTCTTCATGGAGTTGGTACTCCAGGAGAAACTGAGGCATGAGAGTACTGGAGCAGTGCCTGTCTGAAGCTTTCCCTGGATTGGTTTTGCTGCCACAGCTGATGCTGTGACCAGATCCCTCTGACCCTATGTGGAGAGCCTGGCTGTATGGGCAAGGACTGAGTGAGGAGGAGCAGGAGGAAGTAACTGCTCCAGTGACTAAGGCAGAGAGAATATCAAGGGAGGTTTTCTGTTAATAGTGTTTATTGGAGCGGTTTCCTTGAGAAGGGTGAGACAGTCAGACCTTGAGTCACTTGGAGCTAGAGGCGGTTTCTGGAGGAGGCATAGACAAGGTGAGAACAGTATGTGTTCAGCTCATCTCTAGTTTACAGCTGCCACTGTTCAGAGCACGTGAGGGAAGTGTGCAGCAGCCACCAACTAAAGGAGATTAACATAGCAGTTGTCTTTTTCTTGATTTAACTGTGATCTTTGAGTCTGTCGTGCATGTGATTTCGTCTGGTTTCCATCTAGCTCAGAGGATGGTGACCAGGAGGGAGCGAAGGGGATGTGGAGCACAGGGAGTGAGAGGGGCAGAGACTGACCTGCATTTGTGGGACACAGGCAAGTCTGGTCCTCAGGTCAAATGGGTGGGTTTTGTGCTGAGTGTGGGCAGGGAGGTTTCAGCCTCTTAGAGTTCAGGACACGGGGCCTCATCTGAGACCTTTCACATGACCTGATTCATCATTCCAGCAGTGCTTGGGGAAGGCTTCAGATCCTTCACTGGGTATTGGGAAGCATTTGCAGGAATCACTGTTGCTTACCCAGGCTGTGATGGGTGAGGGCTCTTCACACAAGTGTCTGTGTTGGCTGATGAACATAATGGCATCCATAAGGTATGGGAATGGGAGAGGATGAGAGCTGGAATACAGCACAGAGGGCGAGGAGGGAGGGAAACCTCTTTGGATGGTGCCTCCTATCTGCCTGTAGTCACAGGGTAACTTCTGGCGAGTAACAGTGTCAGTGGCTGCCTGTGCACCTTGTACTGGAGGCAAAACAAAAGTAACCTTCCCAGAAGTCCCTGCACTCCTGTCACTTCTCCTGTGTTGCTGCTGGCTCAGCTTCGTAGGAAGAGCAAACTGACAAAGGCATGCTGTAAACTCTCACAGCTTTAACATTTTTCATCCTTTTTTTTTTTTTCCCAAGGAAAGGAGAGAAATTGCCTAAAGAAAGAGCAGATGGTGAGTTTTCCTGCCTAATTTCCTTGCTCCCAGGAGCAATGTGTGTGCCTGTGTGTGCTGGAGGCAGAGGGGAGCTCTGTTTGCCTTCTGACTTAATCACCGCAATGATATTCTCCCTGGGAGAGTTTTCTCTCTGCAAAGACACAATCTTTAGCTTAAAGGGGATGTTACAATGCATCAGCCACATTGTTGTGCAGTGTTGTACAGCAGGAGCTCCTGCTTGCTGCTGACTCTTATTTTTTTCTGGCAGTTTGGTGAAACGGAAGCATATGAATTCTGCAGAGGGCTGAAGGCCCCTGCAGCTGAAGGGTTTTCTTTTGGAAAATTGGTTTTCTTTGCAGTTCTTCCTCGCTGGCTCCAGGAAGTCTGGGGAAACTGATAGATCATTTAAGCCCCTGAGACTGACTTCTTGGCACAGGCTCCTGCAGATGTTAATAAAGAATTGAATACTTTTCTTTCTGCCAACAGCAGCAATGTATTGGAAGTCCTGAGAAGACTGAGCATTGTGAACAGCCGTGTGGAGGGAGAGAGGATGTGTTTGCAAGTTTTGTGGCCAGTTTCTTCCCTTTACCAGGTTTGGGGGGGTTTATGACATGACTGGAAAACTGGTACGAGCCAGGTGGATGTTTGGAAGACAGTGTGTCAGACTCCAGGTAGTCTTGACTTTGATTGAAGAGTTTCTTGATTTAGGATGTCTCTGTGTATTAAGGATGTCTCTGTGTATTTAAGCTTTATTTCGTGTGTTATCTGTTTCAAAGTTTCCTTGGGTTATATCTTCAAGCTTTTCCTGTATGATCAGAAGCCAAATAGGATTCAGAGCATTTCCCCTGGGATTGTCCTCTGCAGCCCTTCTAGGTCTGTTTATTTTGGAAGTGTATGGATTTTGGGGATGGAAACAGTTCTTTCCGCCTAGCCTTAGGCAGTAAAACTCAAAAATTAATGAAGGCTCCTTCCCTGAACTGCTAAACGATAAACTGGGAGGATTCCGAGAGCAGCTGGTGTGAAAACTGGTGAGTCACTCTGGTCTTGGTGGTCTTCTGGTGTTTGCAGAGGATCAAACTTAGAGTCCGTGACAAAAACTCGGAGTAAGATGCCTGCCACTTCCCTTTCTGTTGTGAAAGGCCCTGGGCAAATACTGCAAGGAGGAGAGGCTGCAGTGGGGTGTGGAGGGTGAGAGGAGAGCACAGGCATTGGTTAAAGAAAAGGGCAAAAGAAGTGGCAGAATGGTTCAAGTGGGAGCTGGGCTTTCCTGCCAGGCAAGGCTGAGGAAAGATAAGATGAAGCACCTACTGGAAGTTCAGTGAGGAAATGCAGTGAAGATGGCTTTTTCCTTATCTCTGCACATGAGGCTCAGAGGTCCCTCTGTTAGCAGGATCCCCTTTGCTAGTTGTTTTTCGTAGAATCCCAGCGTGGTTTGCGTTGGAAGGGACCTTAAAACCCATCCAGTCCCACGCCCAGCCATGGATGCCTTCCACTAGACCAGGCTGCTTCAAGTCCTGTCCAACCTGGCCTTGGACACTGCCAGGGATGAGGCAGCCACAGCTTCTATGGGCAGCCTGTGCCAAGGCCTCATCACCCTCACAGGGAAGAATTTCTGTCCAGTAGCCCATCTAACCCTGCTATCTTTTCATTTCAAAGCCATTCCCCTATGTTCCAGCAAGCTATATCCCCTTGTCCATATTTTTCCTGAATTTAGGGGCTTGTGACATTTGCATCAAATTAACCCAAGCTGTTGGAGTAGGTTTGTGTGAGCCCTGGGCTGTGAGAGGACAGGCAGAGTCTGACTCTGTGTTTGTGGAGACAGTGTTACCCTTCTGGAGCATGGGGCACATGGAAATGCCACAAATTTTTGCAAGTCGGCACTTTGTGCTGTGGTGTCCATGCTGAGGTTCCAGAGCCCAGGAAGCCGCTGAATGCCTGCTAAGGAGAAAATGGGAAGGTGGTGAGCAGAAAGGTGAGGGATCCTCCTGTTTTGGGCCTTTGCAGCAGGCACAGAGCCCTTCCTGCCCAAGGGAGGTACAAATCGGAAGCAGATGTGGTGAGTTCTGCCCACACCACTGCCAGTGCTATGAGGAGAGGAAGTGCCAGGGTAGGTGTGGATCTGGGCCCCCACAATGTTCAGTAGTACCAAGGATGCTGTGTGGGATCCTCTGAAAACATCTGGGTCTGCAGCTGTTCCAACCCCCCGCCCTGGGCCAGAGGTGCAGATACACAAGCAGGGCAAGGAGGGAGGAACAGAAGGTGGGAAAAAGTGAAACCTTGGGGCACCAATGGTTTTACAGCTGATACAGACCTCGATGCTTCAACACATCCACTCCTCACCCAGCCCGTTATGGGGTGGTGATAACAGCGAGAGCTGTGTCATTCCTTGTTCCTCTCTTCCATGTCTTGTCCCAAGACTATCGCTACTCATGGGCTGTGGGGATGTTTTGTGTATCCATCTTAGTTTTTTGGTTTATTTCTTTTCATGAGTATTTGTGCTGGATTGAGAGATTCCAAGCAGAAACACAGGAGTGCTGGTGGCACAGGAGGCATGACAGAGAGCTGTGAAAATGTAAAGGAAGTAAGCAACTTGATCTCTTCTTTTAGGGAAATGCTATTTATAGCATGCTGTGCCCCATGAGCTCTGGGTGACACACCTGCACACAGCACTTTGTGGGGGTGAATTTTTCTCTGCAGTTTCATCTGCTGAGGCAGATCTTGGAGCTTGTGGGCTTGTGACCTGCCATGGTCACAGGAGGGTGTGTGGACTTGCCCCTGAGTTTGCTTGAGCTCGTGACCTTATATTAGCCTAAAAAGGAATTAGGTGTGTGCAGAAAAGCAAAGAAGACACCTTCAGGGTTTGTCCTGCCATGGCTGTGTACCTGCTCATGCTGAGGTTTGCCCTCAGTGCTGCCGCATTCCTTGTCCCCAGATCTGCTTCAGGCTGCTCTGTGGCTGGAACTTCCTGGCCAGGCTTTGGGAACAGCTTTCCCACTGTCCTGCCTTCCCTCCTCTCCCAGGACATGAACAACCTGGACGAAGGGGTGGAGTTCCTCCCTGCCATGAACTCCAAGAAGATGGAGAAGCGCGGCCCAAAGCGGCAGGTGGTCGTCACCGTCCTGATCATTGTTTTTCTGCTTGTCTCCCTCACCACTGGCCTCCTGTTTTGGCATTTCAAATGTGAGTGTGACGTCTGGTGGGTGGTGACATGCAGGGTAACACCCTGGGAATGTATCCATCCTCATGGAAAAGCTTTGTTACTCAATGTTGCTCACGTGTGCCCTCTCAAGCTCTGGAGACACCATTTCCACCTCCCTGCTCCAATTGCTGTCACTGGGGATCTGCTAGGACACCGGTCCCGGCTCTGACTGCCCTTCCTGACCCTGAGCTGTTCTCTTCCAGATAGGAACACACCCATCCAGAAGGTTTTCAATGGCCACTTGCGGGTTCTGAACTGGGAATTCCTGGATGCCTATGAGAACTCCAGCTCTCCAGAGTTCAGTATGCTGGCCAAGAAGGTGAAGAGCACGGTAAGTGGTTTCTTGCCTCTCTCCTTCTGCAAGCAAGGAATTTTCCTCTTGCCCCAT
The DNA here is from genome assembly GCA_013399835.1 of Leptocoma aspasia. Lineage (NCBI taxonomy): Eukaryota > Metazoa > Chordata > Aves > Passeriformes > Nectariniidae > Leptocoma > Leptocoma aspasia. Next base: position 23,476 of record VXAX01000447.1, on the reverse strand, counting down.
GGCCATGGGGATATGCCATGTAAGATTCCTTGGAGCTTTCCCTCTCACTGTGATACACTGGCTGGGAGCAGGGACCTTCTTTGGAGCTGGATCTTGACATCCCAGCTCCAGCCCAGTACATGGCATTTCCCAGTGCCATAGGAGCTGCCAGGGCACATCCCAGAATCACTGGATGAGTCAGGGGCAGGAACTGAGGCAGAAGGGTGTCTGAAAGAGGCTGAAGCTGTGGCTGGTCGCCCCTCAGACTTGAGGATTTACTTCCCCCAGGGAAAAGTGGGGTGAGCTGAGTCAGAACAGGCTATGATGGGTAGCTCTGTGCTCTTCTGGGGTTCTCAACTCTCCTTTCTTTGGCTCTGCAGATTCCTGCACCCAGGGATGCCACGTATGTGCCGTGGTTTTCCTTTGCAGGCTTGAAGTTCTGTCTATCTTTAGCCTTCCCTTTTCCTCACTTCTAGACATGTTGAACACCCCTTTTTAACCCTTCCAGGTGGAGGAGATCTACAAGAATCATGCTGATATTGGTCCTTACCACAAAGAGACAGTGATCACTGCCTTCAGGTGAGTGTTAGGCACTGCCTGAGCCCCATCTAGGATGCTGGGATATCACACCAGCGATTTACCCTCCTTCCCAGGATGCTGGGATGGAAGCATCCCATTAGTCAACCTGAGTGGCACAGGAAAGGATAAGCAGTAAAAAGTTACCTGAAAATGCATTTTGTTTTCTGCCAGATGTCTTGGGAAAATCAAGGTGTGGTGCAGTGAACTGCAGTGGGTGGTGTCTGGCAGCACTGAGTGAGACTCCCCAGGCTGGCAGGGGCCTTTGCTGTTTGCTTAACTTGTCACTGAAACTCTCCCTTCCCTGTGGCCAGGCTCCAAAAATGGCTCATCAAGTAGTCTGGCCTCTTCTTCTAGTGGTATTTGAGTCCTCCCATGTGTGTCCTTGCCCTCACCCCACAATTGCCCTTTCCACAGTGAAGGCAGTGTCATTGCCTACTACTGGTCAGAATTCCTTGTGCCCAAGTACCGGGAAGAGAGCCTGGACAGGGCAATGGCTGACAAGCAGAGCCTGGTGCAGAGGTGGAACCCCCGCCTGAGAAACCCCATGCTGAAGGTGGAGTCAGTCATCGCTTTCCGTGAGTATTGGTTCTGCTGTCCCTGGGCCTCTGCGTGGGACCAGGTGGGATATTTCTCTGGAAGGAGAAGGTGCTGGTCACAGCCCTCTCATGGGAAAGCCAGCCGTGAGGGTGCTGTAAGGACCTGGATGTCACAGCACAGCTTAATGGGATGTACAGCCTAAATGGGGCTGCATGGACCTGCTCCCCTTTGCTGGAACGCTCTGTGTTCTCCTCTGAGCCCAGGGAAGAGGGATTAGGATGAGTTCTCCCTCTGCAGAGGAAAAGTTTGCTCCCTCAGCTCCCAGAGGCCAGGAAGGAGCAGTCTCCCATGCCAGTTTGCAGGGAGAGATTCCACAAGCAAGGCCAGATCAATGATGGTCCAAGGAACAACCTCGGCTTTGTGCCCAGGGATTTCCCATAGCCCAAAGGGTGATGCCAGCTCTGTTTTCTCCTGCAGCTGTGGACCCCAGCATAGCTCACTCTGCCCGGGACAGTAAGTACAGTTCTTCTTCCATCTCAGTGGTCTCTTTAGGGTGGTGTTTCTCTTGCAGGATGGGGAAAGGTCTAGAGAGAGGTGCTCTGCATGCAAGGCAGACCCCAGTGTGCTCCTTGGAGCTGGTTTGGGGTTGGACAGACTGTGGCACAGGCCTTGCTGTTATCCAGGAAGAGCCATCTGCCCTGGGATAGCCTGCAGGAATTATTCTCTTCATCCCAAGGAAAGGCAGGGCAAGGCTTGTTTGCCTTGTTAACTGTTCCCTACTCTCTGGACAGACAGCTGCATGTTCTCCCTTCACGCCAAGGAAGGGGAGGTCACCAGTTTCACCACGCCGGGCTTCCCCAACAGCCCATACCCCAACAATGCCCTCTGCTACTGGGCATTGAGGGCAGATGCCAGCTCCAGCATCAGTCTCACCTTCAAGACCCTGGAGCTGGAGCCATGCAGAGATGACAGTGACTACATCAAGGTGTATGACTCTCTGAGCCCTGTGGAGCACCATGCCTTGGTTAGGTGGGTGTTCCTGTATGGCACCAAGTCCAGGGTGATCCTGAGATGTCCTGCTCCTGCCCCTACTCAGAGCTGAGCTGTGCTGCTTGAGGCTCCCTGTGCAGAAGTGCCTTATGGATTCTGTCCTTTGCTTCCTAGGCTTTGTGGGAATTATGCCCCATCCTACAACCTGACCTTCCTGTCCTCCCAGAATGTCATGCTAGTCACATTGGTTACCAACAAGGAGGGGCGATTCCCTGGTTTTAAGGCTGAATTCTTCCAGCTCCCAAAGATGAAAGGTGAGCAGAGGCCTTGGCCTGTTTCCCCATCTCTCCCTGCTGTGGGCAGCTGAATATGGAGGTGGCTGTGACTGCAGTCAGTTTGTCAGGGGTGTTTCCAGGGCTGGAGCACCTGGAAGCAGGTCATCTCTTGGCGCTTGCCTTGCCTATGGCATTCTTGGCTGTGGTAAAGATGTCCCCCAAGGAGGCAAAAATTAGAATTACGTTGGATTAGACATGCAGAATGATGTGTACAGCAAGCACCTAATTGATCTCCTGGATTCTCTCAAGCCTTGGAGCAGAGCTGCTCTCTCCAGAGAGTGACTTAACCTTGTTAGCGACTGTTGCCTCTGCCTCCGATGACAGCGAGCTGAGGCTTGGGAAAACCACATCTAAATCTCTCTTGTTATTACCTTCCTGCTTGTGTTTAGTCTGCGGTGGGACCCTGAAGGGAGACAGCGGCACCTTCACAACTCCCTATTACCCAGCACACTACCCCCCAGACATGGACTGTGTCTGGAACATTGAGGTGAGATGGGCCCTCTCTTTCCCTTAACAAGTCTGTCAAATGACCCTGGTCGTACAGGACATGGTGCAAGGGAGCTCGCAGCAGCTGGAGCCCAGAGGCTACAAGTCTGGCATGACTGAGGGAGCCTTTAGGAGCAGGGAGCAAAGGCAGAAGAGGTTGCAAGAGGCCTAAACTCACAGGAGCCCATGAAAAATCCTGTAACTTCACACAAGAAGGATGAGAGTGTGGGCTTTGGGACAGGACAGTTACTGGCCGTTGACCAGAGGCCTGGGTTCCACCCCTCTGTATGCCTGTTCCACTGGGGATTCTGGGGCCAGGGTGACTCAGTGACTTTTATGAAGCGGTTTCTTTTCCTCCTGGAAAACTGACATCCCCTTTTCAGTTATTTTCTGTCCTTCCCCCAAGCACAACCCTCTTCCTGTGAACCAATTCCTTTTTCCTTGCTCCAGAAAGCAACATCCCACTGACTGTGCTTCCTTTTGCAGGTTCCCTCTATAAAGAATGTGAAAGTGCGTTTCAACATGTTCTTTGTGCTGGAGCCTGGGATCCCAGTCAGCTCCTGCCCCAAGGACTATGTGCAGATCAATGGCACAAGGTGGGTGTTGAGTGGCTGAACCCATGGAGGGGCTTCATTTAGTTACACAGAACCTTGTGCTTTCCTTAATCTGCTGTGGGAACAAGTGTGCTGGTGCTGTCAGGGCTGGGAGGAGGCAGGAGTGTGCCCAGGATTGCCCCATGATGAGTTCTATGAACACTTGTGAAGGGGTTTGGTGAGAGCTAGGGTGTTACAAGCTGTAGTGGTTTGGGTTCACCAATCTAGAATTTTCCAATTTAGAATGTTTCTTGGCTAATGTACCACTGAGTGTGGTGGGTTCAGTGACTGGCAATTTGCCAGTTCACTCATTTTCATGCTGTGAGATAGCATCAAGAGAAGGCAAACAGGCTCAAACTTCAAGAATGCATTAAGAAAGAAGTTTATTAAGAATAACTAAAAAGAAAAGAAAATAAAAACAAACCAAAACAAAACTCCTCATGACACCTCTCCCTCCCACCAAACCATTTGCTTTTCCACCATCAATGCAAAAGAACAAAACCAAGACATTTCAGTCAGTTTAACACTCATAAATAGTCTGTCCTCATCTTCCTTGGGAAGAGAAGTCCCTTCTGATTTGTCATGAGGAAAAAAAACTCTCCACAAGAAGAAACACAACAGAGTTCCTTGTGGGTCTCCATTGACTTCACAT
>VXAX01000447.1:0-18980 GCA_013399835.1 Leptocoma aspasia | reverse complement strand
CCCCCTTAGGCCTCCCCAGGCCTGAGGCCGGGGGATGGAGTCCGCCCTACCTGACTTGCTGACCACTGGAAAAGAGAGAGCTCCTTCTTCCTGTGCCCAGTTTAACAGGGTGTTTTAGCAGGGGCGTGTCCAAAAAAACCTCACTTCCTATTCCAACACTTTTCAAACCACGACATAAGCTCTCACCGGTCCCTTCATACCTGGATAGCTCAGCTAGCTCGGATGGCTTAAAAATGAACGGGAGGCTCTTGTGGCAGTGTTTGAAACAAAAAAAGTTTTACTGAGAAACAAAATAACAAACTCTTTTACAAAGAAAAGCAGTGCCACGTGCAAGAGGTCCTTGCCCTGCTAAGGCCACAAAAGCAATTAAATCCTTTGTTCTGTGCTTTTTGTACCTAATAGCTTAGGTGGGAATCTCTTGGCTTGGTCCAATCAGGCGGCCTCAAGTTTGAGGTGAAGTTCAAAGGGTCCTATGAGGTGTCCCTGTACCAAATTCGGGGAGAACTTTCTAGGATCTTTTCCTTTTTTTAGCAGACAAAGAGGATTTGTAAGTTCCCTTGTAATTTGGTCACCCCGTCAACAGGGGGCACACTGCTACACACTTGGTTCTGTGGTGTGCTGCAGCTGAACCCCCCTGGATGCTGTGGAACATCACAGCACACAGCCCATGTGTGGGAAGGCAGGAACATCTGGGATGGGTTTGCTTGAATAAGCAGCTCTCCATTCTCAGGGCACTCATATCCTGTGATGCATTTCCTAATGCATTCCCCAGCCTGATATAAGCTGGGCCAAACAGAAAACTTGGTACCTCACAGGCAGTTGATTAATCTTGTTTCACAATGTTTTGGACAAGGGAGCTGACCCTGCCTCAGAGAGAGGGTTTCAAAGTCACATACGTGATCCCACGCGCCCATGGTGAGATGGGATCCTCCACGAGTCCAGTGTATCTGAGATCAGACGCATCATGGGGCAGGCAGGGATGTGGAAGAACTTGTTCCCGGTCATTTCTAAGGTCACAAGTTGGTGTTTACAACAGGCCCAAACCTTCTGCCAGCAACAGCAGAATTCGGACCCTGAGGCTCAACAGTCTGTGCTGGGATCGGACCTACTCCCTGCTCTCCTGCCCCCTCAGCTCCCCAGGTGTGGAGGGAGACCAGGGATAGAAGGAGGTTTTCTTGGTGCTGAGCTCCAGCCCTTTGACTCCCCTTTGCTCTCTCCCTGCAGGTACTGTGGGGAGCGCTCCCAGTTTGTGGTGGCCAGTACCACCAACAAAATCGAGCTCCGGTTCCACTCAGACCAGTCCTACACAGACACAGGCTTCTCTGCAGAGTTCCTGTCCTACGACTCCAGTGACCGTGAGTTGAAACCCTGGGGAAACTGATTTCCCTGAGATCTGAAGCTGTCCCTCCTCTGTTCTTACACTGTAAACTGGGAAGCAGCCTTTTCCAGGGGGATAGCAGCATGCCTTGCTTTCCTGCAAACCTCCTGGTCTTCCTGCTGTGTTCTGCTGTAAGCAGGCATAGGGAACTCTGTGGAAGGGATGTAGAGGGGACACCAAGAGGGCTCATGTGTGGTTTTGTCCCTTTCCCCCTCTCAGCCTGCCCTGGCAAGTTCACTTGCAATACCGGCCGCTGCATCGACAGGAGCATGCGCTGCGACGGGTGGTTGGACTGTGTGGACGGCAGTGATGAGAGGTCCTGCAGTAAGTCCAGCCTTGGTTTCCCTTTGGCACAGCATGGGAAAGGCCATGTTACCCCAGGGTGGTTAGGCTTGTTCTGGGTAATGTGACTCAGTGCTGGCTGGAACCAGCACTGCTGCCTTCTTCCAGGCTGGAGTGAGATTCGGTGCGCAATTTGGGATCCCTTCTCAGCATAAGAACTGTGGGCTTCTGCTAATCCAGCCCTCTAGCAGTGGCATCTCTTTCCACTTCCTTCCAGCTGGGAATGTGTTTTTCTGTGTAATCTTGATGGTTGTGGGTTTGGCTGAGCCGCCAAAGTAGTGTAGTGTGGAGGGACACATTTTGTTACCCAACTGGGCAGGCTTTGCAGAGTTCATATGGAAAACCTGTGAGACACATGGGAGTTGTTTCTTTGTGTAACAAGTTTTCTTCTTGGATTAGCAGACCTGTCCTATAGTTAATGTTACTATCCAGGGTCTGCAGTTCATTAGAGGACGGGATGCCATGGTTTGGAAGGGGCAGTTTTCTGGGGAAGAGTGTGCTGCTGGCCCACGATCCTGGTTTCTCAGGTGCTTTCCCACTGCTTGCAGCAATTGCTTTGCTTCAGTATTGGCTCTGGCTGTCCTGCTGTTGTGATGTCAGCTTCAGCCTCCACTGCTTCAGACACAACAGCTCCAAATGGCTTTGTTCTCCAGAAAAGTGGAAATACTGTGATGTACTGAGTGTGTCATATATTTATGTACACAGGCACGGTCCTGAGCTGATTGCTGGGGTTCCCAAGTGCTTGCACACCCACTGGGAGAGCTGCCATGGTGGGCGGGTTGCTGGTGACTCTACAGGTGCCTCTGCAGACCTCTCCCCTAATTTCTAGCATTGGGACAGCCTTCATAGGAACAGTCTCATAATCTGAAGATCGTGAGTTCGATCCTCACATGGGGCACCAGCTTGTGGAATCCACCCCTGGATCTCCTGAGGGGGATTCCCTAAAAGGTTCTGTGCCAGGATTGAGAGACGAACGGGACTTCTGGGTTTTTTGTCTTCAGGTTGTTGTTTATTTCTTCTCTTATCAAAAGTTCAGTACGCCGTCTACATGCCAGACTTAGCGTACAAAGAGAAAGGCACCAAAAGTCACGAGACACACAGGTTCAAGGTCTTTTAAAACTATTTTGTCCAATTAACTCTTAGAACATATTTTATTTCTACCTTTCTACCAATAACTAATTATTTGTCTGTTCATGCAAAATCTGCATTGCAGCTCTTTCTAACCAATCACTCTGTGCTACCAACACTGCAGAAAATGGAGTAGATGAAGAACAAGAAGGAGATCAGACAATGTCCAAAATCCTCCATCTTGTCTTCTATCTACCTCCACACTAAAAACCCAAAACTCTTAAGTTCTTCACCCTGTAATAAACTGTACTACTATCTATTTCACACACTCATAGATTCCAATTCATCCCAAAGTCTTGGAAGCTTTCTCCATGGACAAAGTTTAAAAGCAATGTTCTCCTGGGATCAAAACTTCCCAGGACAGGCAGAGAAACATTCCCTGTGCCCTGGATTCCAACACCAGGGGAGTCACCATCCCTGGAGGTGTCCAGGGAATGACTGGACATGGCACTCAGTGCTCTGGTCTGGTTGACAAGGTGGTGATTGGTCTCAGGTTGGACTTCATGGTCTTGGAGGTCTTTTACAGCCTAAATGATCCTTACTCTGTGATTCTTACTCTGCTCTTCCAGCCTGTACTGAGCAGCAGTTCAAGTGCCAGAACAGCTGGTGCAAGCCCAAGTTCTGGGTCTGTGACAACGTGAATGACTGCGGCGACAACAGCGATGAGCTACAATGCAGTGAGTGACTCACCCTGCAGGCACAAAGCACTGAGGGCTCGAGCAGGCACACAGAGGGCTGATGGGGGTGATGGAGGCTCATGGGATGGAGGGAAACAAGTGCTGTGCTGAAAATGAGCATGCAAAAAAACCCAGGTATGGTGAGGGCTCACCTGGTACAGATGAATGAGAGTTCAGAGGAAAGAAGGATGAGCAGAGGTGTAGGAATACAAAGGGCTGAATAACTGAGCAGTGGTGTGCAGTTTGGAGAAGAGATTGGAGACACAGTATGTTGGAGCTGCAGAGGCTTTACTTGGGGAGGGGAGCTGGGCACAGCCATGTGCTGAGGTACTGCAGGATTCATGCCCAGCCCTCAGGAGTTGCTCTTTGTCTCCAGGCTGTGCAGCTGACAGCTTCAAGTGCAACAACGGGAAGTGTGTCCCCAGCACACAGAAATGTGATGGCAAGGACGACTGTGGAGACGGGAGTGATGAGGGCAGCTGCAGCACAGGTGAGGGTGGGTTGCAGGGTGGCTGCTATCAAACGCAGCCTCTGATGGAATTCCATGTAGCTCGGCATCCTTATGTGTGTGTTTGCATGGGGTGGAAATGCCCTGGGGTTGGGCAGAAGAGGTGAAGGTGATGTGACCTCCCCAGAACCAGGTCTAACCCCTGTGCCTCCATCCTCCCGGCAGCAGGCCAGACCACAGTCCCCTGCAAGGAGTACACGTACAAATGCCGCAGTGGAAGCTGCATCAGCAAGCAGAACCCTGAGTGCGATGGGGAGCAGGACTGTGAGGACCACTCTGATGAGGACAACTGCAGTGAGTGCCTGAGGAATTGGGGAGACATGGGATTCTGGGCTAGGTCTCTCAGAGAAACACCCCAGTGTAGCAGAGAGAGCCGCTGGGTGTTTCTGTGCAGGAACTTGATCTGGAAATATCCAAGCCATGTTCTTTAGTGGCCTGTGGAGTGTCTGTTATTCAGGAGGGTAATACAGGGTAATAACATCTGTTATTAGATGGGTAATACAGGGGCTTATGTCCCCTTTACAGAGTTGGCCAGTAAGTGTTGTAGCTAATTTAGCATCTGTGCACAGAGCATCAGCCCTTTCTGACATGGGTAACAGGGCAGTTGTGCTGTCTGATATCCTGAAGGAACAGAGGGGAGGTGTGGGTTGGGACCAGGAGAAACCAAGCGCTCCTTCTCCTTCTCTGCCCTAGACTGTGGGCTCCGCTTCTACGTCAGGAAGTCGCGGATCGTTGGTGGGCAGAACTCAGACGTGGGAGAGTGGCCGTGGCAGGTCAGCCTGCACGTCAAGGGACAGGGCCACATCTGTGGGGCCTCACTGGTGTCAGCGAGCTGGCTGGTGTCAGCAGCACACTGCTTCCTGCCACTGCAAGGCATCAGGTACCGGCCTCACATCACTGTGTTTTCAGGTATTTCACAGAATCACAGAATAAGCTAAGTTGGAAGAAACCCTCAAGGATCACCGAGTCTGGCTCCTGGCCCTGCACAGCACCGTCCCCAAGAGTCACACCATGTGCCCAAGAGTATCATCCAAATGCTTCTTGAGCTCAGTCAGGCTTGGTGCTGTGACCACTTCCCTGGGGAGTCTTTTCCAGTACCACCCTCTGGGGAAAAGAGCCTTTTCCTGATACTCAGCTTAAAATTCCCCTGACACAACTTCAGGCTATTCCCTCTGGTCCTCTCACTGGGCACCACAGAACAGATATCAGAGTCTGCCCCTCTTCTCTCCCTCACAAGGAAGTTTTAACTGCAATGAGGTCTCCCCTCAGTCTCCTCTTCTCCAGGCTGAACAGACCAAGTGCCCTCAGCTCCTCCTTATACGGCTTCCCCTCAAGGCCCTTCACCATCTTCATTGCCCTTCTTTGTAAACTCTCTGATAGTTTGTATTGTTCTTATATTGTGGCAACCAAAACTGCACACAATATTCCAACACTGATTCTGAGAGGCATTCCTCAAGGAAACTGAGGTAGTGAGTGGTGCTGTCTCCAAGATGAGGTCTCATCCTGTGTTTCATGGCCCCCATGCAGATACTCAGACCCCAGCCTATGGACAGCCTACCTGGGGCTGACTGACCAAGGTGATCGCAGTGGCCCCAATGTGCAAACCCACAAAATCAAGCGCATCATCTCCCACCCCTTCTTCAATGACTACACCTACGACTACGACATTGCTGTACTGGAGCTGCAGAGCCCTGTCACGTTCACAGCCGTCGTCCAGCCCATTTGCCTGCCTGATGCCACCCACAACTTCCCTGTGGGCAAGGACCTGTGGGTGACTGGATGGGGAGCAACTGCAGAAGGAGGTGAGCACTGGCATGTGATTTGGGGCTGCATTGGTGTATTTCAAACAAGTTGCCAAGAGAAGCTGTGGCTGCCACATCCGTGGAAGCATTCCAGGCCATGTTGGACAGGGTTTGGACCAACCCGGTCTAGTGGAAAGTGTCCCTACCCATGGCAGGGGGTGGAATGAGATGGGCTTTAGTTCTCTTCAAATTCAAACCATTCTGAGATTCTACAAGTCTATGATTTCTGTGTTTCTTGAGGGAAAAAACAGGGAGCTGCTTAAAAATGTGTATTTATACTTAAGATGCTGTGGTGGTTCCCATCTTGGCAGGCACAGGAGCCTCCATCCTGCAGAAGGCAGAGATCCGGCTCATCAACCAGACTGTATGTAACCAGCTCCTGACAGACCAGCTGACACCACGTATGATGTGCGTGGGGATCCTGACCGGTGGTGTGGATGCCTGCCAGGTAAGGCAGCACCTGGATTCAGTGCTGGTTATTGGTTACTAGGCAGGGAGACAGGCCTTTGTTCAGCCTTGCTCATTCTGGTACTTCCACTTCTATTTACATTTTTAACATAAAACAAATCTGTGGGAAATCTCCTGGACTCAGACAATGAAGGTTACAGTGGGCACCAGCAGCAAGTTGCATGAATGCATGACTTAGACTCAAAAACTACAGCCCAAAACCACAGGATTTAGACTCCATCTCACCAGATAGGACATACAACTGTACTCCAACTTCTGGCTGTTACTCAGAGTCTTAGTTAGCAAGCCAGGCTGTTTGACTGGTATTTTATAGCTCTTTGTCCTGGCACTGTGGCTCTTATTGCCATGCTTAAATACTTGTTTCAGGGACTGACCAAAAGATTGTAATGACAGCTGACTTAGATGAGGATTTACTGATTGATTATTTCTTGCTCAGTTTTTGTGATTGACTTTAACACTGTGCACGAGCGTGGTCCATGGGGTTGGTGCTTATGCTCCTGTGTGGTTCTGTGCAGGGAGACTCTGGGGGGCCCCTGGTCAGTGTGGAGCCCAGCAGTCGGATGTTCCTGGCTGGCGTGGTGAGCTGGGGTGATGGCTGCGCCCAGAGGAACAAACCTGGTGTGTACAGCCGGCTCACAAGCCTGCGAGACTGGATCCAGGAGCACACAGGCCTCTAGGGATGGATCCCTGCCTGGACACCTCTTGGACAGCGCTGGCTGGAGACACTTGGCAGTGCCAACCATGCACAGCCTCTACTGTGAACTTCAACTCTCCCTCTACCTCGCTGCGAGTGCCTGGGACTCCATGTGCAACCAGAGCTGATGGTTTGGTTTAGCCCTTAGTCTTAGAAATCCATGTTTGGAGAAGTTTCCCTTGGGGAGTAAGCTAGTACAGCTCCCATGAACAATTTGAATGAGCCATCATTCAAAGTTACTTATAGTAATAAACTTAAAAAAAAATCAAATTAAAAAAAAGACAAATGCTTTGTGTTTAGAGGCAAACTTTATTGGACAAGTTCAAAAACAAGATTTCATCATATATTCTAAGTGGTGCATTTGTTTTCAAACAGCCATTCACACCCTTTTCTCTGGTGTTCAGCTGTAGGGGGGTTGAAGGGAGGTCTTACTATAGTTTTGAGGGGATTCTCTTTGGGATCCCTCCCCTGTTCCACACCATGGTCTCCTCCTTCTGTCCTCTGTTCAGCTTTGCTTCTGGCATGGCCAAGTCAAGGGCTGGGAGCCTGAGAAATGTTGGGCTGAAGCACTCTCACTCACCCTGAGGAAAGCCACAGGCAGAGCTCAAATGCCAATACTCACCCCAAAGAAAGCCATGGGCAGGGCTCAGACACCATCATATCACAGGCAAAGCTGCTGGCACACATGGAGACCCAGAGCCATTGGCATCACTGCATTGTGCCTTAACATCACGCCAAGCTGAGCTGATGCAGCTTCTGCTGAAACCCAGGTGCCTGGAGTCACTGTGAAGAGCACAAGGGCTGCACTGAATTCTTCCTGGAGTGCTCTCCACAAGGACAACACCAGTCAGCTGTGCACACCAGCCTTACACCTATCTTACTTTTGTAAAGAAAAATGTGACTTGTGAATGTGCTGATTTTCTTCCTTTTTCCTCTGTAGTCTGTTCCTGCCCCAGCAAAGAACACTCCAGCTGAGTTAGTCCCTTCCTCACCTGTAAATACATTGTTTTGTAAAACTCTCAGAACTGAGATACTGCAATAAACTGGGATATTTTCTAATACTGTGGCTGTGTGGTTCTTCCTGAGCTTTTGTGCCGAGTGTTCCTGAAATAAACCTGCAGCACAGACCCCCAGTGCTAAGGGAGAAGCTGAGCCTCTCCCAGTAAAACACTTCACTACTGCTATGCACAGCAGTGCCACTGTGGTGGAGAGACATGCAGTCTGGGCAGAAATCTTCACAAGAAACAGCTGTAAGGGCTCATAGGAGGATGGTTTGTGCCTCAGCCCTTTTTGCAGAGTTAAGGAACATTCTGAGATCTGTGCTTACACAATGCTACAGCAACACAAAAAGAAGCAGTTACTGTGGTCATTCTCTTGCCCAGGGAGCATCAGCAGCAATTCTGCAGCACTGAGCAAATAAAAGTACAAATGTCTTCATTCCAGTGTCCCACAGTTTGCAGTTAAGCTCCCCAGACACATGGACTACTAAAAGCTTCCCTAAACATGAGTTATGGATGATGGTCACCAGAAGGTGCATGGGATAACAGGATGCAAAAGGAAGAAACAGTTCATGAGAAGAGCCCAGCAGCTGGGCCCCAGCACCTGCACCCAGGGGAACTGCAGTGGGCTGTTCCTGAACAGCACCTGAACACCAGATCCAGTGTCTGCTCTCTCTCCCTTGTGCCCAGATGCAGTTTGGGGATCCTGCCACGACCAGCAGGATCATGGCCAAGCAAGAAGAGGGCAGATGATTTTCCAAGTCGAAGTGTGAACCTTGTGCAACCAAATCCACAGAGAAGTGTGTTCAGACAGGTTTTGTTTTACTGAGCACAGTGTCACCTACCACAGCATCTTTCTTCCCATAAAAGCCCCGTTCCACAGTCACTTCCCTATGTCTGAGTACAAAGAGAGAAACAGCCCATGAACTGGCCACCAAAGGTCCACCTTGCCACCAGGCCACCAGGACCATGTGAAACCTCAGTTCCTGCTCCTTCATAAGGATTACGAATGAATAAATAAAAATGCAACAAATAAAGGCAAACCCCAGGTCCCTGAGCTCAAACCCCCCTAGATGTCCCTCTTGGCCAAGAACAAGGACTGCTGAAACAGCACTGCCAGGAAGGAGGTTTGGGAAGTGGGAAGGGACAGGCTGCAAATCCCAGATCCCTCTGCTAAAGTCCAGAAGAAAGGGAGCCAACAGGAGAAAGCAAGAATGAGTGGGCAGGGAAGGGAAACAAGTATAGGCAAGATGGAGCCAGGCAGCTCAGAGCAACTGGCCTTGCCTTCAGGGTGCCCAGGTGGGGTTCTGTGGGGGAAGAGTAGCTCCAAATCACCATGAAAAGTTCCATCCCTTAGGAAAAGGTTCAAAAGTTTGCTGAGAGCCACCAGTCCACTTGATTTTTATTCCCTCATCAGTCTATCAGCAGCTCCCTGGATTTCCCCCCTGTGCCTCAGCACTCAAGCATCAGAGAAAACTCCTTTACTTGTTTCATGTGAAAAGAAACCCCTTGTCAGACCCCAAAAGCTGCATTTCATGTTGATGCAGCACATTTCTGACAACTCAGGATTCTGGCAACACAAACCAGCCCCAGTTTGTGCTCAGTTCTGTTCAGGGAAAAATATCACTGAACTGGGAATGGGAAACTGAACAGTCCCATCAAATGATGGCAATACCAGGGGTTTGTGTAATCCAGCAACAGCTCAGGCTTGTCCTCCTGCACAAAATACAAGGGGCTGACGTTTTTGTCTCATTGCATCCAACTTCTTAGAAACTCTGAGAAAAGTAAAGAGATCAGGGATCCAAATAAACTCATTAGGGGCCACCTCAGCCTGGTGTAGTGGTTTGGGTTCGCCAATCTAGAATTTTCCAATTTAGAATGTTTCTTGGCTAATGTACCACTGAGTGTGGTGGGTTCAGTGACTGGCAATTTGCCAGTTCACTCATTTTCATGCTGTGAGATAGCATCAAGAGAAGGCAAACAGGCTCAAACTTCACGAATGCATTAAGAAAGAAGTTTATTAAGAATAACTAAAAAGAAAAGAAAATAAAAACAAACCAAAACAAAACTCCTCATGACACCTCTCCCTCCCACCAAACCATTTGCTTTTCCACCATCAATGCAAAAGAACAAAACCAAGACATTTCAGTCAGTTTAACACTCATAAATAGTCTGTCCTCATCTTCCTTGGGAAGAGAAGTCCCTTCTGATTTGTCATGAGGAAAAAAAACTCTCCACAAGAAGAAANAGTTTCAGTTCTGGGCCAGCCGGTTGGTGTCACATGATCCCAGCACAAAAGCCCATGGATCAGAGGCTTCTTTTCCCCCTGTGCTGCTGCCCAGGGAAAGGAAGGGAAAAGTGATCTCGAAAAAAGAAGCTCGGCTGAGCTCCTGCCTGACTTGGGTTTTTTCCCCATTTCTGGCTTGCCACCCTTCCCTCTCCCGATGGAATGGGGGAGGGGCAGGCCCGTGGCTTCTTGGCTCGTTTTTCACAGCAGGGCACGGCCCCGCTGGGCTCCAGCCCCCATGGCAGGAATGCTGGAATGTGCCGGGGGCGGGCAAAAGGGGAAAAAAAAAAAACAGGGAAGACCCCCTTAGGCCTCCCCAGGCCTGAGGCCGGGGGATGGAGTCCGCCCTACCTGACTTGCTGACCACTGGAAAAGAGAGAGCTCCTTCTTTCTGTGCCCAGTTTAACAGGGTGTTTTAGCAGGGGCGTGTCCAAAAAAACCTCACTTCCTATTCCAACACTTTTCAAACCACGACACCTGGGAACACAAAGAACACAACAGGGGCAGGGAAGAGTGAGCTGAGAGTGTTATGTGTGCTGCAATACTTGGGTGAAAGGAAAGGCTGCATTCCCTGAAAGTGAACGCAGGCAAGGCTGCCCAGAGGTCAGCTCCTGAGTGGGAACAGCTGACTTACAGGAAGCAAGCCATGAGAAAAGCATGTGTCTAGGAGGAATTACAGCTGATGAATCAAAGCAGAACATCCCACATGATTGCTTGGAGAGCCTTTCATACCCTCTAGCTGAGGCAGCCCAGCTGCTCCCATGGGTGTGGGCAGTGGACAAGTCCAGGCTGGGGGGCTGCCCCTGCACCCTGAGCTACACAGACCATCCTGCTTCACCCTCCTCTTTTGGATGCCACAGGCTACTCCAGGTAGCTCCATACCCACAGCAGTCTTGGGTGTTTAAAAGGTCCTCTTGGCATCAAAGAGGCTCTCTTCCTGCTTGGCTAATCCCCATTTCCCTGCCTCCTGGCCTTCTTGGCTGACCCCAAGCATCGATTCTCACTGTGAGTCCCTAGTTCCTCCACTCTCTTGTGGCCCTTACACTAGCAGATCTCCTTAGCGCTCCCAAGACCAGCCCTCACTACCATCCTGCATTGTGTTGTCCTAACATCCATCAGTGGGTCTTGCTCACTTCTGCAGCTGAGCACAGCAAGGTTTAAGGGAGCCCTCACTTCCTTATCCAGCACAGGCCCCCAGCCAGTCCAGTGGGGATGGAGAGCCTCCATGTTGCTTGAGAAATGCTAAAGAGGGGAAAAAACTTGGGACCTGTGTTATCTGGGAGACCAGAGCCTTCTACACAGACACCTGTGCCTGCTCACCAGTACAGCAGCAGCTCACACCAGTAACAGTGGCCTGACCCCTCTAGTTATGAGCTCTGAAGAAATCAAGTATATAAAACCCAAACCAGCTGTACAGTATCCAACATCCTTCACAAACCAGCTGGCTCAGGTTCTCACCTCCTTCCTCCAAACCATTTTAGGGCTTGCAAGCAAGAAAGCAACACATTGGTTTTGGACTTTGAATCACCACCGGTGTTATTGCCCACAGTCCCACCTATGCCAGCAGGAGAATCACTTCACATCCTACTGTCTGCTGCTGATTTGTTTCCCATGCATATTCTCCAGCTTGCTGATGGGGAGATGAGCAGGGGAAAAAAAAGGAAAAGTTAAACCCAGCACAGCAGCCAGAACTGCTGTGGGTATGGGGAAGTATGAAGAATGTTCTGTCACCATAACATTCTTCAACAGCAATCACTAGGCAGACTGCCGCTCAGTTACTCAGATTCTTACCAGGGCTGAAGCCTCACTAATTGCTAAATGACTCAGCCCTGCTTAATTTTTCTGCCCAGTGACTCCAGTCTAGATTGTGCATCTAAACTGGGGCTACACAGCCTGTGAGGGCAGGTCCCCCCAGGCCCAGATCCTGGAGTCACAGGGCAAACCTGCTCCCACCTTCCGAGTGCTGCAGCATCACCCCAACAGTCAGTGGGAAACACCTTTTCTCCCCTCCAGCCTTTGGGAGATATCAAGTAGCCACTATTTACAGCCATGGCAGCTGCCAGAGTTCCTGTAAAGCGCCTGATCCAATACATGGCAGCAATTATCTGGTACAGTTGACAGATAACTCGGCAGAAACCCAAGGCCAAGGGAACAGAGGGGAGGGTCTACCCAGGTTTGGGAGCACAGACAGACAAAATTGTAGCAAAAGAACTCCAGGGGAGCAAGTTTGCAGCAGCTTCCACTCAATGTGGAGCAGACAAACAAACTACTTGCATGATGAAGCCAAGTGTGCACCTAATCCAGCACTTTCCCTCCCAGGGCTCACAGCAAGGGACAGGTGTGACAGCAACTCCTATAAATCAGCAGCGCACTTGTCACACGCAGGGAACACGAAATGTTTGGGCTGAGACAGCTCTTACCATCACTCCAGCTGTCAGATGGCTCAGCTGTGCCAAGAGAGCAGTTCTGGCTTCCTCCCAGGAGATAGGAGTCCCTCACTGCACACCAGTCACCCTACAATCAGGAATGTTCAGTAAATTCCTGTTTTCAAGCACACAAAGCTGGTCTCATGGTCCATGTAAAACCTAACAGGGGGTTCTTCCACACAAACAGCGTAAGGAGTTTTCCTCTGATATTGCTCGCCCCAAAATACAATCCCATTAGCAAGAAAATACCAACTGCTCAAGAGGAGCCCAGAGAAACAACTCTGGGACACTGCTGGTAAGTTGTTTGCTTACTGTGAGCATTTTAGTGCTACAAACAACTGCAGGGCTGGCAAGTACCTCCTCTGGAATTAGTTCTTCCTGCACATACCTCACCTCAGCAGAGATCTCCCTGGCAGAACAGCTGGCTACAGACATGGCACACAGGAATAGGAACAAGCAGGAGAGGTTTCGTGACATGAGGAATGGACAGGCAGCATATCTTTGGCAGGAAATACAAGGAGCAGGCAGCACTGCTCCTTGGAGCAGCAGCCAGTTTAGAGTTCGTTGGCACAGATAAAGCCTTTCACACCTGCTGTGTTTACAGCAAGAAGGATGACAGCTTCTTTACGAATACACGGAGCTTCCAAAGAGCAAGGAGAAATTGTTGCCTTGGAGACTGCAGTAGGTGCCATGCTGCCAGATGTCTGGTCTCACACCATAGCAGGCACTTGCCAGAAGGGTGATCTCAGATGTGTCTGCTGCATTATTAAACATTCTTGGAGGACAGAGGGAAGCTGTGCAGGGATGGGGTGAGTCAGGGTATGGAGGCTGGTTCTTTATGTTACCCCTGGTTGTGCTTTTGGGCTTTGCCCTCCCCCTGCCACAGCCAAGTCCAAGCACTGAAAATTTCTCCCCGAGGAAGCAGCAGTTCCTCCCTGTGCACACTGAGGTTGGCAGGAGAGGTGTGTGGTGTGAGGCTGTGAGGAATCATCAACTAACCTCCCTCCACTTACCCAGCAGAGGTGCAAGGGCAACACCTTTCCCTGTGCCTGGTCAATCCTTGTTCTCTACCCAAGTCTGAAGAGCCTAGTGCTCATTTCGGATAGTCCATGAACCAGCTTCCCAAGCAATCCAACAAAAAAACCCAGAGCTTCCCATGTATTACCCTACCACAGACCTCCTAACCACCACCAGCTTTCCATGCTGTCCTAAATATTTCCAGAATTCTCAGTGGCGGACATTGGATTTGCTTCTAGTTTTGTCCCCTGCACGGCCACGCTTTGGAATTTAATTCTTCCTTCTTATGTGGGATATATTTGAGAGTATCAAGGGTCTGATCCCACTCATCTTTCATGGAAAATGGCTTTATCCTGTCATGACTGATACAGATAACATCAGAGGCAATGAGGATTATTTGGGATGTGTATGCATTGCTGTTTGCCTGTACTGGTCTCAGCTGCTACTTCTGGGGGTTTGTTAATAGTTTTACCCAGCCGTTTTGAGGAACAGGAGAGGATGATTTTTCCCAGCCTTTCACCTCCTTCAGGTTGACACACCACCTTTTGAGAAGGTTGATTTCCCTCTGGATGTTAAAGACACCATATTCTTGTTACTTCTTCTGCTGTGTCTCCTCTGTATGGCCTACAGGACATTTATAATCAAGCCTGAGATTTCTAGGGAGGCTGTCCAGAGATGTGCCCCAGGGGTGGAAAATCCTGAGTTGCATGGAATATGGGATGAGATAGGTCAGATTTTGAAAAAAATACTCTGCTCCAGTAGTTAGGAAATTCCCCCCTGAACAAATAGAGGACCCAGCTAATGTAGCAGAATATTTGAAGGAAAATTGCAGTGGCAGTTCCAGAGGGAAGCAGCTCATTGCCTTGTGTTGGGCCCTGGCTAATGCTTAGCGCATACTTCTCTGGTACCGTACTGTGAAAGGGGAAGGGGAACAAGACAGCAAACACCATGTTAAACCAGATAGGCAGCCAAAGCCAATAGCAGTCGCTCCTGTCCAAAGGAGAAAATACAAGACTAAATCCGTTTGCCTGGTGGATGACAATGTGGTGTCAGGACCCTCATAGCCAGCTGCGAAATCAGAACAATAAAAAATCGTGGAATCCTTCTTCTTGAAAAGTCTCTGAAGTCTGAGGAAATACCTCACCCAATGAACAGACGAGTCCAGGTTGAGCTTGTTGATCCGAGTCTGGGACAATGCAGGTGATGGCAGAATTTTGAATGGTACTGAAGCGAGGCACTTGGGATCTCTGTCGCATGATATGGGTATTGACCAGGGCATCACAAGGAAGCAAGAATCTATGGCCTCTGGACAAGACTCTTAACAACTGTGAAGGAGAGATACCTTTGCTGACAAGATGTCCTGGATTGTAAGATAAGCATGTATCTATTCTATAAGCATGTATGTATTCTATTTGCCATCTGTTAAAGGTGGGGCAGTTATCTTCTGTTAATTGGGCAGTTTTCTTATCTCTTCCACAAACAATCTCTCCCTCCGGGGAGATATCTTCTGCTAATGAGCCATTGAGCCTCACTGCATGACTGATAAAAATTACATCATCCCATTGCGAGATGCTCTGCCCAGGGGGAGGAGTCAAGCATTCCTACCTGCATATAATCAGCATTTTTTGGACACTAGAACAGCCTCTTCTCCAAGAGGAGCAGCCTGTTCTCCACTGGATTCCCAGAGGAAGACCAGGCCCATCTACACCACCAGACTTTCAGAGAAAACTACAGCCTTCTACAGGATCACGGCTTCAACAGAACCACATCTGTCACTCCAGGAGGACTGCAGCCACCATTTAATTGGACTGCTACCAACACCCTGACCCACAGGGTGTCAGGTTGTATTCTGACTCTGTCAGTATTGTTTTGTTTGTACTAATTACATTTGTATTTTTTACCTTTTCCTAGTAAAGAACTGTTATTTCTACTCCCATATCTTTGCCTGAGAGCCTTTTAATTTCAAAATTGTGGTAATTCGGAGGGAGGGGGTTTACCTTTTCCATTTTAGGGGAGGCTCTTGCCTTCCTTAGCAGACTCCTGTCTTTTCAAACCAAGACACAAGAGCCCCAGGTGTAGCAAGGCCCTTGGAAAACCATGGAGCAAGAATCCAATGCTTGAGAGAACTGGCTGTGCTAGAGGTCATTTTCTCAAATAATGACCAATCCACTAGAAGTCCATACCTTGTAAAATGTATAACCCTTGTGTGGTTTAAACTGACAGGACTTGGGCCACAAGTGTACTCCCACTTCCTAGCAGTGCTGCAATGAGATGCAGAAAATGAGATAGTGGGTGCTGTGACAAGAAGCCTCTAGACATATGAAGATACTGTCCATGCCCTGACAGGAGCCCAAGTCTCAGCTGGGGCAACAGACTCGACTAAGAGTATGCAAAAAGTGTAAGAGACAATTGAAGAGACCCATCAGAAACTCAGGAAGAGCTTAAAGAGGACCTTCTCCAAGTTTTGTCAGTACAGAGCAGGGTCCTTGTTATCAGGAGCAAGCGTCCCCCAGAGAGGGAGAGGGGATACTCCCCACAAAGTGACCTGTGGTTCATCCTGCATGAGCATGGGGAAGACATGAGAAGATGGGATGGAAAACCGACTTCTGTCCTGGCATGGGTACATAAGCTAGGACAGGAAACCACTAACAGAGGGAGTTCCACCAGAATGAATGTAGCTCCAGTTTCCCATGACCAGCTGCTAGGTATAACAGAATGGACGATGATGGCTTGGGTTTGGAAATGCAAGATGTGGCTGGGGGTGTGTATTCTATTACCATCTGTTAGAGGTGGGGCAGTTATCTTCTGTTAATTGGGCAGTTTTCTTTATCTCTTCCACAATCAATCCTCCCCCTGGGAAATATCACACAGAATCACATAGAATGTCTAGGCTGGAAGAGACCTTCAAGATCATTGAGTCCAACTCGTGCCCTTACACCTCAACTAGATCATGGCACTGAGTGCCACATCCAGTCTTTTTTTAAACACATCCAGGGATGGTGACTCTACCACCTCTCCGGGCAGACTATTCCACTTTATCACTCTTTTGTAAAAAACTTTTTCCTAATGTCCAACCTGTATTTCCCTTGACACAGCTTGCGACTGTGCCCTCTCATTCTGTCAGTACTGCCTGGAGAAAGACACCAATCCCCACCTGACCACAACCACCCTTAAGGAAGTTGTAGAGAGCAATAAGGTCACCTCTGAGTCTCCTTTTCTCCAGGCTAAACAATCCCAGCTCCCTCAGTTGTTCCTCATAGGTCTTGTGTTCCAAGCCCCTCACCAGCCTTGTTGCCCACTCTGGATGTGCTCAAGCATCTCGACATCCTTCCTAAACTGAGGGGTCCAGAACTAGACACAGTACTCAAGGTGCGGCCTCACCAGTGCCGAGTATAGGGGAAGAATGACCTCCCTGCTCCTGCTGGCCACACTGTTTCAGGATGCCGTTGGCCTTCTTGGCCACCGGGGCACACTGCTGGCTCATGCTCAGTCAGCTGTCGACCAGTACCCCCAGGTCCCTTTCTGCCTGGGCACTGTCCAGCCACTCTGTTCCCAGCCTATAACGCTGCAGGGGGTAATTGTAGCCAAAGTGCAGGACTTGGCACTTGGACTTATTAAACTTCATCCCATTGGACTCTGCCCATCCATCCAACTGCTCCAGGTCTCCCTGCAGAGCTCTCCTACCATCCAACAGATCGACACACACTCCCAGCTTAGTGTCCTCTGCAGATTTACTAATGAAAGACTTAATACCCTCCTCCATGTCATCAATAAAAATATTGAACAGAGCTGGCCTGAGCACAGACCCCTGAGGGACACCACTGGTGACTGTCCCCAGCTGGATGCAGCACCATTCACCACCACTCTCAGGCCCGGCCATCCAGCCAGTTCCTAACACAGCCAAGAGTGCTCCTGTCCAAGCCACGGGCTGCAGCTTTTCCCTGTTCTGTGGGAGACAGTGTCAAAGGCCTTACTGAAGTCCAGGTACACAACATCCACAGCCTTTCCTGCATCCAGCAGGAAGGTCACCTGGTCATAAAAAGAGATCAGGTTGGTCAAACACAACCTATCCCTCCTAAACCCCTGCTGGCTGGGTCTGATACCCTGGCCATGCTGTAAGTGCTGTGTGATGACACTCAGTATAAACTGTTCCATTATCTTGCCAGGTACTGAGGTCAGGCTGACTGGTCTACAATTACCAGGATCCTCCTTCCCACCCTTTTTGTGAATGGGTGTCACATTGGCCAGCTTCCAGTCATCTGGAACCTCCCCAGTGAGCCAAGAGTGTTGGTAAAAGATGGATAGTGACTTTGCAAGCTCATCTGCCAGCTCCCTCATCACCCTGGGGTGGATCCCATCTGGTCCCATTGATTTATGAATATCCAAGCATCTCAGCAGTTCTCTGCCTGCCTCCTCTTGGATAATGGGGGGACCATTCTGCTCCCTGACACCATCTACCAGCCCAGGAGGACAGTTGTCCCGAAGGCAAGTCGTCTTGCCACTAAAAATTGAGGCAAAGAAGGTGTTAAGCCTTCTCCTCATCTGCAGTTACTAAGTTCCCTCCCTCATCCAACAAAGAACAAAGGTTGGTCTTACCCTTCCTTTTACCATTAATATATTTGTAAAAACATTTTTTATTATCCTTTACAGAAGTTGCCATTATAAGTTCAAACTGGGCTTTGGCCTCCCTAATTTTTTTCTTACGTGTTCTAGCAGCCCCCTTAAATATTTCCTGAGAGACCTGGCCCTCCTTCCAAAGATGATACATCCTCTTTTTATTCCTAAGTTCCTCCAAAATCTCCTTGCCCATCCAGGCTGGACGTTTATCTCGTCGACTCCTCTTTCGGCACACAGGGACAGGCTGTTCCTGTGCCCTCAAGATCTCTGTTTTGAAGCATGCCCACTTCTCCTGAACTCCTTTGTTTTTAAAGGCTGCTTCCCAAGGAACTCTCTAAATAAGTCTCCTAAACAGGCCAAAGTCTGCCTGCCGGAACTCCAGTGTAAGAGTCTTATTGGTGTTCCTCCTGATTTCACCAAATATCGAGAACTCTATAATTTCATGATCACTCTGCCCCAAATGGCCTCCAACTGAAGCATGATTTTAAAGGGTTAAGGTTTTAGCTGAGGACTAGAACCAATTTATATTAAAGTTAGATATACTAATGATAGGTTAATGATTATTAGGTGTTTAAGGTAAGGCTAATTGTTATATTATGAACTTATTTGTAGAAGGAAGTGAACCATCATAAGAACAT
>VXAX01000445.1:47844-83074 GCA_013399835.1 Leptocoma aspasia | reverse complement strand
TTAGTATATAGCAAAATAGCAAAATTAATGTGGCCTTTCCACTGTAAACCCTGACCAGAGGAATTTAAGGAGAGTTCTACACTTCGGTCCCCATGAAAGGGGCGTGGTGAAAAGGAAGTCAGATCCCAGTGTAGCTGTAAGGTCTTTTGTTCTCTATGCCAGGGTTATGTCATGAAAATGAGATTGGAATGTGGCCCCAAAACTTTACCAAAACAGTGGAAATTATAGTTTTTTTCAATCAAATGCTCCAACATTCTGCTCCAGCCCGTCAAGCCAGCATGCTCATGAATCCAGAGTACTACAAAGGAGCCTTTATCTCATCAGTATGATATTGCACATGTCTCTAAGAAGATGTCTAACTACTCATTAAGAAACTGCAGTTCATCTGCTTTGGTAGAGGGTGCATCAAACTAGGCTGTGTTTAACAGTACAGTCTTGATATTCAGAAGTGTATTAGATTGCTACATTTGCACATGACAACTGCATTATTTTTGGGCAATGGGTTTGAAGAAATCTCCCTCCTTATATTGTCATAATTACTGTCTTTATTTATAAACTAGAAAATATCAGTTACTCATTGATCAAAACACATTGTCCATTAGTCCTTCTGCATTCCTCTTCAGCAAGGTAAGCCTTATTGGGTTAGCTGAACAGAGGAGCAAAAAATTACAGTGTGTACGTCAAGGCTGACATTCTCAAACTTGGCTGACTTACATTATACTCCTAAATCCTCATTTAGTTTTTCAGTAATGCTGCAAACCCCCACACAATATAACACATAAAGACACAGTGGGAGTCAGTGTCTATAAAAATCAGAGCAGTCCCACTTACATGCTCAACTATAAATTTGGATGTCTAACTTCAGATATCAACATTCAAAAAATGTTGGCCTAACTGATTTATTTAAGGCTGCAAAGACAGTCAGGCTTAAGGACTGGGCATGGAACCAGAGGACCTCACTGAGGCCTCTGCCTAACCAAAGCCTTCTCAGCGTGCAAATGCAGTTATCTGTGAGCTAGCACAGAACTAAAAGAGAAGACAGAGATGAAGAGAGGTGTTCACAATCTGTGTGAAAAGAATCATGCACAAAAAGCTCTTTCCTTCTCTATGGAAGATTAATAAGCAGGATCCTGAAGTGAATACGTCCACTTCCCAAAGGCAATTGTATCCAGTTTCTCCAGCAATGAACTTTCAGTGGACACTTCACTCACCACACACTCCTACAGTGTGCAACTTACATTACAAGATGCATCCAACACCAGCACCCAAAAGAAAAGAAACTGCAGTTACCATTTAGTATATTTTTCACTCTGTACTTCATCACTATCCAGAAGGACAATTAACAACAACTAATAAACCTGCACTCTGGGTGCTCTGCAAAGGAGGTGGCTGTGAACAGCTGCTGCTTCATAAGCTTGTAAAGTGCTGCTGCCTGACGACCCTGTCCTGCTCTCCAGGAGGCCAGAGTCACCTGGAGCACCAGGGAAGCCCTGGTACCTTCCCTTTCAGAATGCAATGTGTGAATCAGCACCCACACCGAGCTATGCTCCATCTATTGCCAAACCATGGAAAATTCAAAGTTAAGACCACAGCTCTGCCCACCCCCACTCCAGTGTTTAGCTGAGGTAGAGCGTGTTGTGAGTCATGTTGGATCACTGTGCTCTCAAGGACTTTGGCAAGAGCAGGCCTGAGAAAGTGAGTTAAAAGCTGTGCATTTCTGATATGCCACAGAACATCCTCGCTTCTCGGACTTCAAATTGGATCCACATTGTTTCCCTAGCACGGTCTAATATTTCCCAGGCCCCAGAAGATAGGGTGGGGCCCAGCCCCATGGCAAACTACCCAAATCCATCACCCTCTGAAGGACCTGCAGTTTAATGCTATCATTCAACAGAGATTCAGGGAAAGGATGAAAGATCTGTGGATAAAAACAACAGCACAATGCTTAGTTTGGCTGAACAGTCTTTAATACTGCCTATTTCTCAAAAGTATGTGCATGTTAATTAAAAATATTTCATAATCTGGTAGTGTTTTGCTTGAATGGCTTCTGGCAAGCTCTGTGATATGCTTGAGTTTTTAGGGCATAGCAATGTAAAATACTTCAGGTATCGGGTTCAGTACTGAAAGGGTCCGACATTAAAAAGGTCAAACAACACAGCTTTAAAAAAGAGAAGATGCGAGGAATTTAGCAAGAAGAATCAAGTACTTTTCTTATTACTTTAAGGTGGTAACATGAGGTTTATTTCTTCAAGAGATGGGATTGTTTCTCAAGGAACTGAGCCAAATCCAACAAAAAGCTAACAAGACACAGACAATAAAGTACTGCCAGTGAGTTTAACAGATGTTTTTCAGCTCACTTAGTTTAACCTGTCCTTGCCTTTGGCAGAAGACTTTTAATTTTAGCAAGACAACTAGGATTTCATAGCAATGCTGAACAAATATTTTAGAAAGAACACAGAAGAAAAATGTTTATGCATACTCTGTGCAAGATGGACATTGGGTACTTCCCTCACCTTTCTCTGTTTGAAGCGAAGGATAAAATTCACAGAGCAGAGTTAAGCCACTACAAAGTGCCTTCCGAAAACCTTGCCCTTAGTATGTTCCACTGTTTCTCTTTACACTCCCATGAGGTGGTAATTTATTTTATTAAACCAATAGTTTACACTGGAACTAAAACAACTTATTGCAGATATTTCTTAATCAGCTTCATCAAGCTCAAGTGAAAAATATTTAGCTTGTTTTAAGAGTTCCAATATTTGCATTTAGTGGGTTATTAAGTAGGAACAAAACCATGTTCCTGACATATCTGGGATTTGATTAATAAGAAATTAAAATGTCTACACTACATCTTAACAAAATTCAGAGTTGCTGCATTAATGAAATACTATCATGTAATTAAAGTACGAAGAATATTTTGCTGATTTTAAAATTCCGTACCCTATCCTTGTGCTGGGTACACATTAAAACACAAGATATATATTGCTTCTCTCCTGAAAAGAAGCTGAAATGGGCAGCTGGGATAATGTAAGAGCTACTTGGTCTGAGCTGCAGAAATGCACAATATTCTCCTGGAAGTCAGAAGATCTTCCACTGCTAAATGTTTCTTCTGGTGCCAATAAAGGGAGGATGTGTCACAAGGGGAATATCTGCCACTTCAACTGTAATTAAACTTCTCGCTGAGTATGATCCATGCAAAAGTAATTCTTGATCCACTTCAGCTGGTGATTATTTCCCCACAGAAAAATGAAGGACTTTTAGTAGGCAGTGATGAAGGCATTGGATTGAATACAAGCAAAAAAGAGTCCCTTAGATGGGAACAGGCATGTTGAAGGTTTTACTCTTTGGAAGCATTTTAAAGAAGGATACAAGAACTTGTCTCCTTATAAGATTAATCTCAAAAGTCAATAGCACCTCACCTGGGGTTGAAATTGCATCTTTCCTATGGCTTTTCCCTTATAACTGGTATTTACCACATTACTTATTACTGCAAAATCATTCCTTCATGTACAAAACTTTGCATTTCATTTCTAAGTATATACCTCTGCCTAATGAAAGGCTGGTGGCTTGGTATCTTTTCCAGGCACAGGTGTGCAGCCAGCTGTGAGCTAACTGTGCATAGACGGAGCCAGAAGAGATCCAGGCATTTAAACTGGAATTAAAATAAGTATTTAGTGCAATTTCAGAGGCCTTGGTGTACCACACCTGGCTGATCTACAAAGACATGCATTTTTCCCAGGTCCAGTATTAGGCCAATTCCATGTATATTAATAGGATATGGTGCTTGTAGACAGCCAGAGTGGCACCAGGTCAGTACATTAAACACCTGAGTTGCTAAAAAGTAAAGATTCTGGTAACCAGGGCCATGCAAGTACCTATGATACATAACTACGAGATGTTAGAGATGATCCACCAAGCATATGAGAAGGAGCTGACTTCTAATACACTGTTTTTTTCTGGCACAATAGCTCAGCTAGGCATTTGGGAAAAGGAGGTGAATAAAACTTGTATTTGGAATTGTTTTGACTGCTATTGTTTGTACTAATTGCTTTGAAAAGGATTTTGTTTGATTGTTTAGATAGCATTTTAGGAGAGTAAAATTAAGCACTGAGACAGGTCTTTGAACACTTCAAACATTTCCACAGGGATTTATGGACAAATTCTTTGGTGGTCAAGAACAATCCAAATCCTGAATCAAAACGTTAGCCTACTTAGGGCTTTTCATCTCCTTGAGAAACCATGGTCTCTTGAAAGACTTTGGCAGACCTGGCTGGATACTTTGGTACTTAATATGCAACAGCAAGAGCGAACAAGCTTGTGAACAGCCATTAAATCACAATCAAGGATAGAGTCTAATCAAGTCTAAAAAGAGCAACATTAGGTTTGAGCATGCAGTTTGTTATCAGCTGAACATATTAAACCATTAAAAGCATTCACGCAGGAATCTGATGAATAATTTCATAGATAGATGATACCAAAATTTGAATATGAATACAAGCCACAAGCTCACTCTGGGTTGAAACGCCTGCATCTCTCAGCTACCAGATATAATACAGGACACAAATGTGATGTTAATAGGAATATTTTACAAAGTAGGTATCAAAACAAGAGATGGAAATAGCTTAAAATTTCAGCTTAAGGGGCTAGCAGTGTGGCACAGGGAACTCTTAAGCTTCAAAACCTGCAAAGGGGGCATTTATGAAAATCCCCTATCTCCATCAACTGGTTTCCATTCTCCATGGAAAAAAAATATATTAATGCCAAATAATACCATTGTTCTCATTTTAGGGAGATACAGATAGGCAAAGTATGTGTCCACCAGGGGCTACAACAATATATAAAGTAATATTCAAGAAGTGTAATTTGTGAAGCATTCGGAGTCTTTTAAAAGTATTAACTCTGACAACAATATGACGAAGTGCATTTCTTTAGTCCCTTGCACAGAGTAAATGAAGCTAGGGAAAAAAAGACATCATTGTTTCCAAACAAGAACCTTAAATTAGGCTCCTCAATATTAGATAGATGTAGATTTTCAAAAATGACTGGTGAACTGACTCACACTCATCTCCACTTTAAGCAACCTTAACTAGATTTTTTAGAAAGTATTGTGCTTTCAGTCCTTTCAAATGAGCCTTTTAAAAAAACCCTCAAAATGGGCATCCAAAAATATTAAATATTGGAAATAATTAAATAGCTGTAAATATATAATTATAATTAATCACTTCTAAAACATTTGGTTTTGCTAGGCTTTTTTGTTTCTTATTTTTGTTACTGGAAGAGCTAGGCCCTTGGTCTTTGTACGAGCAAAAAAAGCAGAATATCCCTTCTGGAAACAAACCAACAGCCAAGTTCATCTAAATACTTGGAGCATGAATTTTAGAGACTTAATTTTATTCATACAAATTTGTAAAATGTTCTCCAAAGCCCATTTTGTGCTGTGTGTACTAAACACTCAAAAAACAAAGATGTTCAGCTGCCTGGCTGGGATGCTTAGACACCCTGGTGAGGAACAGCAGTAACAAATCACCAGGACAACCAGCACCAGCATCCCCAGGTCTGCACTCCCAGCTTCTCACCAACCTGTCAGGTTGTGTCAGCTCCTGCTCCATGATAAAGTGCTTTATGCTATGCCACACAAAATGTGGAAGTTAAGTTGGGCATGGCACGTTGTTAACGCTGCCTCACTTTGGCATATGTCAGCAGGGAGAGCAGCACACCAGGGGTGTGTGGAGCTTCACTGAACCGTCAGCGCTCAGCAGCTTCCCTGATTGCCAACACCACCCACTCTTACGAAAGAAAAGGTAACAAAGCAGCACCAGAGCGTTTCAAGGTCCTGAATTTAAAAAATGGAAACCAAAAAGATGCACAAAGAGTGACTGCTCAAAGGAAATGCATCGGTGATGGGACAAAGGATGACTTTCATACACTCTGACATGTAAGCTGCTAGACATTGAATCAATACACCGTTAAAAATTAATTTGGCTGCAAAAAGTCTTTTTGGCTCACCGGATCTTCACAGATTGAAGGTTTCTACTCTTACATAGAAGGACTCCCATTAGGGAAAACAAAGTAGACAGGTAGTGGAAAACTTTGTTAACAATCCATGGAACTGAGAATATTCAGAGCCCAAAGCCTGACAAAGAAAACAGTCAAGAGAGAAAGAAAAACAGTAGAATGAAAACATAAATACTGTGGATGCAGTGTGTTTCTGCTTGGTTACACAGTCCTAAGGGACACACTGAACACTCCAAGGCAAGGGCAGTGAGAACTGGCAGGATTGTCCAGCACACTGCAGGACTCAGCTCTCTAACACAAACCAGAGCTATTGCTATTACATGATTTTATAACATAATCAAGGCACATGCACATATCCAATGCATGTCCAATGCCTATTGGAAGACAATGCAAAATATTATTTTGCTTTTGTTTTAACTTAGACCATGATTGGAAAGAACAGAATCTTAGGTTCCAAAGAAAAATCCCGTGAACTGAGTAGTCTTCAAGAAAAACACGAACTTCTGATTTCACTTTTGACGTCATCTCAGTGTACTACAATGTACCAAACTTTAGAAAACCTCAAAAATATTACTGTGTATTTCATGGATATAGCGTGTATGTAATTATATTCCGTTCCAACACGACCACCACCAGCAGCTGGAGGTTAATAAATTAATTTTCAGGGTAACTATAGGTACGTAAGGAACCATTGCTGTTCTCACTTTACAGAGCCAAAGCAGAAGCTCAAGTTCCCAGGGACTGGTCACTTTGATCTGGCTTCTGTTGATCTGAGACTATGACATCCATCATCAAAGGCAAAGCAATCTCTATTACTGTGACTTAAAGGATTCCATTTAAGTCAAGTCATTTCTAACCAAAATTCTCAAAAATTACATATAAATACTTCCAGGAAAAATGCATACACTTTATGGCACAGTCTGAACTCAAACTATCCTGCAGTATTTCCACAGGATAGTAAAAAGTCATCCCTAATATCTGGTTTAATTTTCCTTGAAGATGCAGTCCTTATACATCCACACTGTGGATGAATTAATGTGGTCAGTCCCTGTGATACCAGGACTTCAGAAGCTTCAGTTTAAATTCATATTTACTTCTTAATTTGTTGTTTGGGATTTTTGACAGCAGGTGTTTATAAATTTCACAAGGTCAGAGGCCACTACAGTGAAAGCTAAATGTCAAAAAAGGTAAGTAATATTCAGGCTAGCAACAAAGACAAGACAGATCTATCCAAAACCACCTCTTCTAGAATGTCCTGCAATCCTTAGCCGGGGAGACAGTGGATCCCTTCACTTGACACAAGTATACACAAAACAACTGTAGACAATAAATCCACCACTTTAATCACCTATTATGCACTTTAACCAATGATCCTTCAAGGAAAAAAAAGTATAAATAAAGCCTACAACAAGCAGCTGAAGCAGCATAGCATCCTGCCTCATCTTGCTTATTCTGCATTGGGCCCCCTTAAACCTCTTTACCCAGCAGCAAAACCCAACCAGAACATGCTGAGCAGCTCCTTCCAGCCTCATCTATTACTTGGTGAGGAAGTGGCTGGCACTGAACAGAGCTGGATACTTGTCAAAGAGCAAGTATGCTGAATGCACACAACACAGTAAATTACAGGCATATTTGCTTTAATTTCATTCCTATGCATCTCCTTAAATCAGAAGGTGGGAAGCACAACAATTCTGTATTCAAAGAACTCATATGGTTCCTAACCATCATTCTAATAAAATGAAAATAATGAGCTTATGGAAGGCTTTTCTTGCAGTTTATATGTGCTTAGCCACTCTTTTGGTTACTATTCCACCTTTTCTCATTTAAGTGCAGGCCACATAAAATCTGAAAAATGTATTGTATTTTCATAGGTAGCACAGACAACTATTTAATGACATTTCTGCAAATAAATTATTTTTTCATTCATGCTATGCAATATTAAAGAAAAGACAATCAGCTGGCTACTGAACCTAAAATAGTTATTGAACTTTGTGAAATGATGCAAAGATAGAAAAATGGAATTAGAAGGCAAAAGCAAAAGCCAGACCATCTTCTCTAATTAACTTCTCACTACATTTTTGGTTTCCTGGCAACTTTGTAGTTTCAGCCTTGTCAGATGGAAAGTATTTGCTTGATAAAATTTTCAGAAATTCTAATTTGCCAGAAACAGATTTTTACAGGGAGCAGGAAGAGAAATTAAATTAGATCCTGTTTTCTTCTTTAATCAAATGGATAAAAAAAAAAAAAAAAAAAAAAGGCCTGATAAAATACTATGTCAATTGTATCATTTAGCAAAAAACAACTCCTTATTTCACATGAAAGACACAGTGGTTCAACCTGGGAATATATAACCCCCTTGGAGATACTGTAATATGACTTAATCTGCATGACTGAATCTGACTCTTAGGTTTTGCCAAAAATCTGTACACTCATTTGTGAACACAACATCAAGCATTTAATGTCTCATGCATCAGTACAATAATGAGAAATGCCCTTTCCACTTGGCTGTTAGAAAGCTTGTAAACTTCTGAGCAACAACACCAATATAACCAACCTCATAATATGGCCAGAGACTTTGTTGTCATACAGAAGAAATTAATTCAGTCCAGTTCAGA
Source organism: Leptocoma aspasia (assembly GCA_013399835.1). NCBI lineage: Eukaryota > Metazoa > Chordata > Aves > Passeriformes > Nectariniidae > Leptocoma > Leptocoma aspasia. Next base: position 74,447 of record VXAX01000445.1, on the reverse strand, counting down.
TTCCTGTACTGCACTTCTCAGCACAGCACCTGAGCATGCCTGCACCATAAAATGGCAATAACTCTACTGTAGTCACAGAAAGAGAGTTGGATCCCTGGAGAAAACCCTTCACAGTCTCGCTGTTCCACTTCCTTGCCATATGGCCCAACTCACATCACAATTTAATAACGGCAAGAATAAGTGATCCCTTTGAATCAGTCTCTGCATCCAAAAGTTTCCCTCTTGCAATAGGATAGAATAGGATGAAAACAAATCTGCTTGAAAAAAATTTTTGGAAAGAGCATGACAGTTCCCAATTTCTTTTTCTCCCTTTTAGCTTTTCCAGGCTTATTCCAGTGAAAGCATAGCATGCCTGGGCCAAATCCAATTAAAAGGTGCTCCTGGAATCATGTCAAAAGCCACTTTGTGGTAACCCAGGCACAAACCATACTGTTAAAAATACTGTGCTCCTAAGATGACTTTGCTAAATACCTCTTCTACCACTAACTAAGTACCACTAAGAGACATTGAATGTTAGCTTGATAGTGTTATATGGAGCCTTGGTTGTAATCAAAGTCTTTTATTTTTCAGAATTGCATTATTAAATGGCCATAATATCCTACAGGAGCTTTTGCAGCTTTAAATCCATTAGCCCAGCATATACTATCAATGGTAAAAATATAACCTATCCTTCCAACAGACACAGAATGATGGGTTATTCTCATTTCAGTTATCCCAAGGGCCAAATCTTTACCTTGTTTTGTTCTGTTTCCCAGCTACAAAGAGCAAAACATGTCCTTTCAGTCTGGCTGACTTTCATCAGTGATTAAGGGGAGAAAGAGAAACCCTATCAAATCTAAGGGACACACAGCACAAGCCAAAATGTTCCCTCCTTAGTGCCGTGCTCAGGCTGGATGAGCACTCAGTGTCATGGCAGGCCAGCAGCTTTCACACCACCCTGTCCCAGGGAACTGCCACAAGCTGAACAAGGCCAGGAACTCAGGGAGGACAGAGAGAGACAAAGAATCCCTTGCTTCTGGCAAGGTAGCAATTCCTGCTTTTACAGGCAGTTTGGTGCAGAAAACCACTATCTTCCCAAAGGAGAGATAAGATTGAGCAAGAGTGCAGAAGGCAGCTCGCTCTTAAAGAGGCCAGAGGAGGAGGGAGTTGCTGCCCCAGCAGAACATAAGCAAAGAGGGATTTCTGTCTTTCTGGAATTTCTATCTTTCTGTGATTTCTGTCTTTCAGCTTACATGTGCCAATGCTCTCCCATTTTATTTTTGCAGCTTTGAGTGTCACCCAACTATGAGCAATCTTTCTAGGGGAAAATAAAAGTATGGAAACTGTTATTTAACACATAGAATATACAAAATGGAATCACACAGAAATAATTTTCCAGCTGGCCTTGTTCTCCCATTCACATGATAGTTTTCATATTCCTCTGGAATTCTGTGTATTCAAGCTGCCAGAATACAGATGCTGGCCACTGCAACAGAGCAAGCTAACTCAGCACCCATAAGTGACCTGCAGAAAAGACATCCTGTGATAGACACAAAGTTACTTCAAAAAATCCATCAAATATTAGAGAGACTCAAAACACTGTTTCTCCTGCAATGTTTAATTTTCCACTAGTTTCCTTGTTTTCATTTCCTTATTTATTGCAGATCTGGATCTTGCACAGTTAGGAAAAATGACATCTTTTCCTTTTCATTTATCCCACACAGCACAGACATTCAAGCTGGTGATTCAGCAGAAAGAAGGTCAATGTACTAATGGAATCAATAAACTTAAGTGTGATGAAGTGACTGCCACTTCAACTACTGTATAAACCGTAAATCATTTTCAAATGCAAGAAATGTCCTTCTATCAATAAACTATCTGTTTAAGCAATTGTTTAAAAATCAAAGTGTGATCTTGTAAACATTTTGGGACTCGGTTACACTGTACATCTCACTCATAGCTTCTGACTATTCCTCATCGCTTACTCCTCATTGACTTAGATTCAGTACAGAGTAAAGACTAACTGAAGGAGTATTTACAATTAGAAATTGTGGTAATGGTCTCCTGCTCCCCACTTCTTTTCTCTACTCCTTAGTCATAACTGGATGCTGTGACATTTCTCCCAAGAAAACTGGGAGCATAGAGTCAAAACTGTGCCCACTCCAAGCCACTGGTGCTGTCCAGACACAGAGAGCTCCATCTCCACACAAGCTCTCTGCAAGCTGCCATCGCTACCAGAAACCCTAAAGGCTGATCTTGTGTGTGCTGATACAGATCAATGGCTAAATATTCCTGTTAAGCTCTACATGCTGCATGGCCCTGTATGACATGTCTCTCACTCAGGAAACAAAGTCACAGGCATTTTTTCTCACCCTGGAAGTTTAAAATATGGTCCCTGGTGAAAGGAAGTCTTGTCTGCCCAAGTTAACAAAATACCATAGCACGATATAGCATAACCTGCTCTTAAGAGACCTCATTCCCCAGTGAAATGTATCACCCACTCTCTCTCAAACCATGAAAGATGCTCACTGGCACAGAAAAGGAAGAGCAAGAAAATCCAGAGAGACTATTACTGAGAGACTATTACTATCACTGTATATACAGTGCATGAGGATGCACAGCAATCCTTAGATGCAACAAAAGCTTATCATCCTGCAGTCCAGGACAGACAGGAGTTATTACACAGAAAGAGATAACCACTGGCAACACTAATTATCTAGCCTGAAGCAGAACATATGTGGGATCACAAACTACTGAAGCATAGATTATTAGACAAGTGGAGCCAATGCTCTCTCTGTAAACTTTTTCTAAAGATCTGCTACAGCTCTGCAGGCAAAATAATGAGCATCGACTCTGCTTTTGGTGAACTCCGCTTTTCACATTATAGAACTTCAAAACTCTGTTCAAACTTGGGATTCCTCTGCACTTTGTGCCACAGAAATGCATGATAAGTAACTGCTTTTTCCCTATAGTTTTATCTGGAGAGATTAAAAGCATCAAAATCAAAATAAAATGTAGATTATCCAAATCAAGAAAGAGACTGATTTCAGGGTTCAAAAATCCAACCTGGCTGTAGTAGAGCCAAAGTGGGATACTGAGCCTGAAAACAACAGTATCACTACTCCCCATCACAAAACTCCCACATCTCTAAATATACCCACACATTCAACCTGAGCCCACACTCTTTCTCAGAGCTAAACTTCCTGACTCCCAAGAGAGGCAGCAGACTTTAAATCACAATAGCTACTCCCACTGGCCCAATCTCCTTTGCTCTTTGTTTCCAGGTCCCAAATTATTTTCAGAGCCTCTGTTACGTATTTACAAATTTCACCTTTGTTTCTTCCTACAACAAGAACACCATGAGCTCCAAAAACTTCCTGACTGACTGCATTAAAAAAACAGTCCAAGCAGTAAAAGTGTCAAATCCAGAGCAATCTTTAATATTCAGTGAAACTACCTAAAGCCAAATCTTTCATGATGTTTTTTGAAGATCCAAGACCTCTTGCTTCTGGGGTGCTAAGCCTTCCTTCAGCACTCTGGCTTTGTACTGTCCTTAGCTAATGAAGTCTTGGACCCTACCAGAGGTAATTCTCATATTACAATTCAGAGTGCTTCTTTACAATGCAGGCCCCCCAGGACAGCATAAACAACTGCTAATAAAGCTTCACTAACCTCTGAAAAAATATTTGGGAAACACACGGTTCCATGCCTTCAGCATTTCAGTTCCCCCACAATTCATGGCAAGCCCTGTAGTTTTCATTCTTCTCGTACTTAAACCGAGGCCAGTGAAACCTACTCAGCTTCCATGCACAGAACATACAAGACAGAGAGGCATTTTGCTACACATGAACTGCACCAGAAACTTCACCTAATGTTGTGTGAAGTTACCACAGCACTCCTGTGTGCAGAGCAGACACACTCTGCTCACTGATGTCCCATGCTCCACTGATTATTCTTCAGCAGACTTTCCTCAACAATTCCTTCGCCCTGGCAGTAGAAATGGCTTGGTAGAAGCACCAGCAGTGCTTCTTCTTTGTTCTGTCCAGCAAGCTGTGCACCTCTATTTATCTGAAAAATAAGTTTAATTCTTTTATGTGTAAAGCTTGTTAATATTCTGTTGTTTTTTCTTCTGTTTTCTGAATGTCTCTGCAAGGAATTCTGCAGTTCTGAGGGTTTAACATTTTAAACATTGGTTTGGTTTTACTTTAATTCTGTGTCTGGTCTTGGTAACACTTAATTTCATATTGCTCTCAGAAGATGTTTTGAATTCATCAGCAGAAAGGGAATTGTGCTATCATCAGTGTTATCAAATCACATTTGTCACTTTTTCTTGTAAACACCCAGAAGGAATTTACTTCACTCAATAAATTCCAGATATCTGCCTAGGAAGATGCAGGGACACTTAAAAGCTGTGCAGTAATAACAATAAACGTGAGAATCCTGCCTCTGAACTCCTATGTTTAATGCATTAACATCTGCTGAATATTATTACCTGCTTTACCATAGCATCTATATGCCCTACTCCAAAACCAAAATCTAAGGGACATACAAAGTACTGTTTCAGAAGCACAGAATTCACACTGGTCACATGGGAAAAGCAACAGAGAAAAGGGAATGTTCAACCAAAGCAACAGAGGTCATTATTTATAAACATTTCAATGATTTTCTGTGGAGAAAATGAAGCAGAGGTTAACCTACAAAGTAATTCAAGTGAGACATAAGTAAGTATATCTACATGCACACAGAGCTTCTAATTTTAACAGAACTTGTTTTTACTTGTCTACATTGCTTATACAAAATTTGCCAATAAATGTCTATAATCCAGAAATGTATTATGAAGCTCATGTAGGCTGAAAAATTAAGGATGCAGAGGGAGACAGAAAGAAAATTCCAGCAGTGTCAGAAGACTAAATAGAAGAAATAAAGAAAAAAAAGAAAAAAAAAACAGATTACAGGAGACCAGGAGACTGCCCAGTAGTAAAAGCAAAGTGAGGTAGAGGCGAAAGGAGATGTGGAAGGACATATGCTGTGTGCCCATATGCCAGAAAGGAAGAACATCCAGGCAATGGCATGCAAAACCCAATGACACTATGCAAGACTTGAAGTAGATGCACTAATTCAAAGCAGGGTTTGCCATGAGAAGTAAAAGTAACAGAAATACAGAAATTCCTATTTTTTTAAAAGACTCATTTCCTTACACATTATTTTAGTCAGCAAGAAAAAGAATTAAATTCATGGAGTTTACCAATAAAATGAACAAAGCTACCTAGAAGACCACAGCTGGAAGAATGTGTTCCTGCCAGAGCATCACAGGACTAACGCTGATTAATTGGAAAGAGCCTGAAAGAGCACTGTAAAAATGATAAGCAGTCCAGAAAAGCAGCACCAAGTGAGAGCAAGGAAAGGATGAAAAAGTGGAGGGTATTAAATCTAAAGAACACAATACATAGGAGAAGTCTAACAAAGGCTTTCAGAGATATTAAAGCTTGATGAAAACAGACAGGAAATAAACTTTTCTCCATATGGAGTGGATAGGGAAAGAAGTAAACTGAAGCAAAGCAGATTTAAATCAGACATTAAAGAAAATGGTCTAACTCAGCAGTCCAGGTTCTTGTTATCACAATAAATTCTATCCAATTCAGTTCTCCACAAACAACTACAGTGAAACCAGCTGGGAGTGTTTGTATAAGTCTGGAAATACTCTGTAGCTGCTTAAGGCAGCACTGCTACCCAGACAAACAGGTAGCAAACTGTACATTAAGGAATCTGTTTCACAGCACACTGATTCTGCAGTGAAGCTACTTCCCCTGTGTTCACGTACCTGTACTGCTTTGGCCATGTTTTCTCAGCCCCTTGCCTGTGTCACATCTATCTCAGTTGTGTCAGTACAGCGGCTGCAGAGCTGCACCAAGCACCAGTACACTTAAAAACAACCTTGGGTTTGGAGGGTTTGCTTTAAGAGGGCTAGAACTTGGGAGAATGCAAACTCAACATACTGCAAAGCATTTAAACCCACCAGCAGACAGGTGAACCTCAGCCACTCACATAAATGGGGCTGTCATGCCACACCTGACACGCAGGAACTGCTTACATCCAAGATCTAGACTACAAGCTCTCATCATGCAGAACTGCACTGGGATTATACACCCACCACAAACGTGCATCTGCTCTGATGGCTTTGCACCACCATGCTTACAGGGCTGTTTCATACCCTATACAACTCTCCTGAGAACAAATAGCTGGCTCTTTAGTAATGAAAGTGGAATGCTACAATGACATATTCTAAAATTAAAATATCAACATGACTTTCTCCTAGACACTCCCAAATAAATGGTTGCACTGACACTATTTTGCAGTAAATTTGAAAGCAAGTATCTTTTGAAACTAAACGTATTATGACCATTAGCAATGCTAATGCAATCCTCAATTAATAAATACATCTACTACAGAACATAAATTAAAATCCTTTTCAAAAATAGAAAGCTATCAAGACAAATATTGAGATTTTTAAGGCTATAGTTACAGCAGAAGGTTGGCTAGCATTATCTAAATATTTAACCTTTTGGAGCTCATTGCTAGAGTACAATGGTCAATGCTGTACAACACATGTAGACCCTCAGGCCTTCCAGAATAGAGTTACAGTGATTACAAAGCAGGTAGGTTAAATTTGTTGTCTAAGTAGCTTAGCAATTGACCCTGAAAGTAACTAAATACAAAGGCCCAGTTAATATTAAAGACACACAGATTACATTGCTAATACAGCTCTAAGACGTGGAACAGGAACAAAAAGCATTGCCCCAAATTGCAATGATAGTCATGTGAAAGATTCAGGAATCAAAACAAGGTCCTACTATAATGAGTTATAAGCTCACTCTCCTGGATGACAGATATCCCTCATTATAACTTGAAGACCTCATGTGGCAATTAGTTTAGCTCAAATAAAACTTCTGCAGCACTTCACTGACTTGTAATTCTTCTTCAGGAGAAGAAGTCATATTCTTTCACAAACAGTTTAAATACTAATTATTTCTTTGCTGAGCCCTGCAGTGAAACTTATCTCTAGAAAGGGCCATGTAAAAGCACTTCCAATATTTCTGCTGCCCAAAGAGCAATACTCTTCATTCGCTTCAGTGATTTTCTACCCAACAGGTACAACAGTGAAGTAATGAGCATTATAAAACTTAATACAGTGCCATATATATTTTATGACTCTGTAGATCCAGATCAGAGAACATCCAGATTGTTTTTACAGAATTAATGCCAGACACATTTCAAATTATTATGTATGCAATGATTCTAATAAATTTATAACTCTTACCAAACTAAAATTTTAAAAAAGCATATAGCTGAGAAAAATAATTTTAAAAATACCAAACATTCCTTAAGGAAGTTAAAATTTCCCAAGGATTTTTAAAATAGCTGTTATTATGAGAGAAAATAATATATATCAAAATTAGAAGTGGCTTAATAAGAAGGATTTTTCACTAAGGCATGTATAAGACATTAAAAATATATTAAAATTAAAAACCATTCACAATGCTCTACTGTTTGTACAGTACAGCATTTAAAAAGCAATACCATGGAGGATGTAAAGCCACATAAAAGCTCTGGATAAGGGACTGTAAAATGAGATTCCCTTATATCAGACTAACATCAGAAAAATAACTTCCCTGTGTGGATTGCCACTCTTTCCCTTCTGTTTACCTATGGCAACATGATCACATAAATTTCCAAAGTATCCAACAACTAAAGATCTTTGATGTTGCTCTTATAACCAAAGAGGCGGAACAAGACTTCCACATTTGACATTTAGATATGGAAAGACTCAAGGTACCTGCTCAAGGTTGAACAGAAAGCCTCTGGCAGCCCTGCAAACCAAAAGTGGTTCTCCTGAAGCCCATGAGATTCAAAAACAACTGGACCCACCTTGTTTGCCATTTCTGCAGGAACACATCAAGGTGCAACCAGGCCGTTCTCTGCAGAGAAATCACAACTCACCTCAAGTCTGTTTTTGAGACAGAAACTATGGAAACAGATGCTTACACTGTTGGCAATCTGAGCAAAAATTTCCTACTTTAGGACCTTACTGAGGAGAAAGATTGGCTGTGCATCAGCTCCACACCAGTTTGAGAAAAGAGCCCAATGTCTAAATATCTTGATTAGAAAGTTGTTTAAACTTTGTTCAACACTGTTCATATCCATCAAACACTATGTTTTTTCTTTATTCAATTTCTCTTCCTCAACAGGAAGTTACAGCCGGGTGTAATCACAGAGAATTAGCTCAGTATTAGCCAAGTACAGCAAAGAAAGTTCAAAGGAGCACAGTTCTCTTGACAGTAGCATCACAGTTAAAGCCAACATGAGTGGACAGGCCTCCCCAGCTCCTGGGGAGGAGTTGTCCAAGGACTGCCCATCCTAGCTTCACTTAGAGAATATACTGTTTTACTTATATCAATCTGTGTTTTCAAAGAACAGCAGCTCAAACTTTAAATCTACAAACTATATAGGCAGAGTGTTTAACATAAAATCTGTTTCTGTGTGAAAAGAAAGTTGAGAACATACAGACTTGGAAAGCACAAATTTCAACAGATCTTTCATATCTAGTGTGTGCTGGTTTTGGCTGGGGTAATTTTCTTCACAGTGGCAGGTGTGGGGCTGTGTTTTCGATTTGTGCTGAACACAAGGTTGATAACACAGAGATGTTCTTGTTATTGCTGAGCAGAGCTTACACAGAGCCAAACTCTCTTCTGCTTTTTCACACTCCACCCTGGCAGGGAAGTTGGAGGTGAATGGGAGGCTGGGAGGAGACACAGCCAGGACAGGTGACCCAAACTGACAAATGGGATAATCCAGATCCTGTGACATCATGCTCAGTATATAAAGTGAAGTGAAGAAGGAGGAAGGGGTGGGATATTTGGAGTGGTGGCATTTGTCTTCACAAGTCACTGTTACCGTGATAGGTCCTGCTGTCCTGGAGGTGGCTGAACACCTGCCTGCACATGGGAAGCAGGGTAGTAATTTTTTTATTTTCTTTGTCAGTGTGTGTGGCTCTTGCTTTCCCTATCAAACTGTCTTTATCTCAACCCACCACTTTTCTAGCTTTTACCCTTCCAATTCTCTCCCCAGTCCCACTGGTGGGTGACTGAGTGAGGGCAGCATGGGGGTTGGTTGCCAGCTGAGGTGAGACCATGACAGTCCTTTTTGTTGCCAAATAAGGCTGTTGTGGTTTAGGAATGGTATTCCCCAATTTAGTACTCACTCTAAAACCACGTGCTGCTCCCCTACCCCCTCCAATTGGAGGCACACATTGAGATAAGAACAATTTGCTGGAAATAGCAATGAGAAAAAAATTAGAAAATGAACAAGAACAGCAACAATATTAGTATTAATAACAAAAGGTATAAAAATGAATTATTCACACAGAAAAACTCTCAATAATAGACAATATCAGATGGATCCCTCCATCATGTTTCGAATTATTCACACAGAAAAACTCTCAATAATAGACAATATCAGATGGATCCCTCCATCATGTTTCTTGACCAGAAGGAATCCCTTCTCCCCAGAAGAGATTCCCTTTTCCCCCACCCCAGCAATGATGAGAGGTGGTATAGAATAACCTCTGTGTCCTATCCATGCCCCCTCCTGAATACTGCAAAACAAAACCTGTCCTGGCTGGAACCAGGACGCATGGGAAGGTAGTTTCATACAAGATCTGAAGTCCAGTTTAGAATGAGCACAAACTCTTCAGGAAGAGGGGCCAGGACACAATCTGCTAGTGCTGTTACATGCTGCTTTTCTGACCCACGTTGGACAGAATCGGCCTTGCATGCTGCCACCACCCTGAAGAATGACTAGGCCTGTCTAAGACTACCTTTCATAACTAAATCCAGAAACACCTCACCTAAAGAGCAAATGTATGTTTCAATTATTTTTTGCTTGGACAAACAAATTTTCCACCTAGTCTATTTCAACAGAACAGGAAATCTGCTATTTCCACAAAAAAGCTGCAGCCGTCCATTCTCACCAGAATATCTCCTTCATATTTAAGAAACCCAATCAGCATTCTCAAAGGCCCTGATTTCAGTGCAAGTTGCATGTCTTAACTTCATTTTAAAAGTCTTCTGGAAACTACTGAACATCCTCTCCTCCAGTTTCTCACACTATGTATCAGGCATACACAGGAGCAGCCCAGGAATAAATTGCAATATCAAATATTAAGTGTGGTTGGGTTTAGTTGTGTTAACACAGCACAGCCATCCCAGCTGAATTTGCCTTGTAGATAAAGCATAAGCAGCACTACTTAGTATGCTTCACAGTTGTCTCTAACAAGGTTTGAATGAAGGACAGAACAAATACAAACAAAATTATCTTACTTCCTATTGCACTTAAATTTTGACAGACTGGAAACTGTCCAAACTCTCCTACTATTTTGTGGTTAAAAAGGGAAAATCCAGTCTGCTACAAATGGAGAACAGTCCAATTAAACACATTTATTACTGAAAAATTGTCATCTCTGGAGCTGCCTTGAAGCATGATGCATCAACAAATTTGCCTGCTAAGGAAGCATCATGTATATAATGACTAAAAAGTTTGTGACATTAGCAAAGACCCTTCAAGAATGAAAAGCGATACAAATTGCTGCAAGCTTTGCTTTCTAAACTTCTGATTGGTCCTGAATATGACACAAATAAAATCAATCTAAACATACTCATTTTTCCTACATCTGTTAGGATCTCTTAAAAAGTCTGTCCCTGGGGATTTGTCACATCACAAAATGATGACATTTGCACCACGACATGCTGACATTATGCTATCCTATTGTCACTATTTGTGACAAACACAGCCCTACGACAGCCTTTTGTTAACCTCTCTGATACCATGGACAAATATTTGACCATGTACTGCAAATAGAATCAATGACACCTTTGGGACCAACACAGAGCAAGTCTGTTCCCTTGTGTAAGCCAATGTCAGCCTATTTGCTCCTAATTCTATGGTACCAGGAATGCCACAAGTGCTACATGCTCTGATCCTGCAACTCAAACCCCCTATCTCACCTCTGAACAAGGACATTCTGACATGCAAGGAGTCAGTTCATTGCAGTAGTCAGGCTAAATGAAGCAGTAACAGAACTCTACAGTCAACATCTTTAAGTGGTAATAGGGAAGGATGAATCCAAATTAGCCTTCTAATTATTTTCTCTTTAACTTGACTATTTAAGCAATTACCTAAGTCACACAGTATAATGCCCTGAAAATTTTTAGTACTGAACAGACTTGGTTTGCTGCACCACTGTTCCTTCAACAAAAAAAAATGAAGGAAGAAAACCATTTTTTCTCCATGTAGATATAATAATGATGCCTACTTGTGTGTCACTCCTCAGAATTATTAACATGTGATTCAGAAACTACAAAAAATTACAAAAAGAATTGCTGCTGCTTTTGTTGTCAGGATGAGCCTCATGCTGTTAGCAAAGAGAGATGAGAGCCACCTAATGCTTTGGGGGCTTAAATGCCTGTTAACTAACATGGTGACTAGTATGGTTGCAGCATTAGCCCAAGGATCTGACCCAAAACACACTGAAGCTGCTGTGGCCTTTCACAGGCTTTGGGCTCAGTGACACCATATGGAGAAGCCCTGCTGTCACAGCTCAGTGAGTGCAGCAGAGAGCTCAGGACAATGAAACTCCACCACAGGGAGCTTTCTGCTACAGGGAAGTGATGAGGACTCAGGTCTCGTTTCTCTGTGCTGAATTGATTGCCTGTGCAAGGAGATTGATGCAGAAATCAATTCAGTCATGCCAGCTGGTTTCCCTCTATCTGCACTGGTAGTAAGTTGATTGGGATATTAGTTTCCTTCAGCTGATGTGTCTTCCATATTTAACATGCTGACCCTAGTGATGCTGAACACAGAGCAGCTAGAAAGATTAAATTAACCAATCCATAGAAAGGAAGGTAGAGGAGTAAGAGAGAGTAAGAGGACAAAGAAAGGCAAAAAACAACTCTCAGCTCATACTAAGAGGTTTGGTTCTTCTAGGTAAATGCAATAATCTAGAATTCTAGAGAAAATAAAATTAAGAGAAAGAACAGTGTGGAATTCAACAATTAAAATACAATTCTTGGGTTATTACTTGTTTCTGTTTACTTTTCTCCATTTTGTAGGCTCTTGCACCTCTTTCTTTCCATTACTCTTAACATTCCATTACCTGTGAGACAAATTAAAGCCAAGGATCCTTCCATAACAAATGAAATTTAAGTCAATGAAATGGTGCTGCTTCATTCTAGCTCAGAAATACAATCACAGCCCAGGTTCCCAAGGAGTCTATAGATAGACCTTTATAATTGAATGTTTTTACTGATGTCCTTCAAAACAATATTTAAAATGGAAAGAGAGCACTAGAAATCTCTATTTAAAAATCATGAACTATTTGTAAATAAGAATGAGCAAGATTTTCAAAATTCACCTTCAGCACTTCTTAAAATCTAAGAAACTTGATCATGCCTGTTTAATAAACCTTTTAAGCAACTTAAAAGAAAAGGATTTATTTCCATTTCAAAAGAATCACCAATTTTTACTGAACAAAAACCTAGCTTAACTATGCCATGCAAACTTGGAACAAACAAGCAGAATTTCTTGTATGTATCAAAACAACTTTATTATACAGCATACCAGAAGATCAGCTGTTCTAAAGTCAAATGCTGAGACATCAAAGGCATATTTTCATACATGGAAAAGGGTGAGACACTTGAATACTCTCAGGTAAACTTCCATAAATTAAAAATGAGACTCACTTGTTGATAAGAACATACACAGTATTGGTTATGTACCAAAGGAATAATGGCTTAAATTTAAAATGAATCCTGCCTTAGATTAGGTTGCCCATTTAATGAACATTTATTCAACTTCAAATAACCAAGGAAAACATTTGAGATACTTTATACTTTTTATATATGACAGCACCATCATCCACATGTCTAAAAAGATGCTTTAATAAATTCCATATAAACAAAAAGACACCTAAAACTGTTTTTGCCATGCATCTTTCTTTCCAGAAACAACATTCACTCAATTTAAATAGCACTCTTCAAAGTACCCAAATTGGTGAGAAACCTACAATAGGAAAAAAACCATAATTTGTAAATTGTGTTGATAGATCTACTTGTTACTTTATATAATTTTTCTGAATTTAAATATTATTTAAATCAATAAGAATCAATAAATGGTTTTAAAATTCTAAAATGTAGAGACAAATCCAGAAAATCTAAATCACTCAGAACATACCCAAAAATTTGAACTCATTTAGCTTTATGGAAAGAATAATAGAAATCCAGTACTAGCACGTATATAAGCTCATCTTCCCTCTCATTTCATGTTTACAAATAAGGTGCTTCTTGCACCTGAGAAGCTTTTACAGTTACCCCTGAGCCACAGATTGCTGTTGGCCAGAAAAGCTGTCTGGTGAAGGATCACAAAATTTTTATCTGAGTCTGATGCTCTTCCCTAAATATCCACAGGTCTAGCCTAGTACAGACATTGTCACGTTCTTCTTAGAAGCCATTCCCACAAGACAGTATCAATTTCACGTTAGATATAAGTACTCTAAATCTGTTCATCTTCTTTCAGTCCATGAACCTCAGTGACTACACAGCACTTGCATCAGAGAAAGAAGCTATGCCAGAAACCAAGACCTTACATGTTTCTGCTTTTGACTCCCATGTTTTCAGGGCTCTGATAAAGCGACAGCTTGGATATATGAAATTCAAAGTTGCCTCTGTGACAGCTTCAAACTCATTTGCTGTCTCTGCTTTCCTCACAATGTGTTTGTTTTCAAAAGAAGCTTCATTCATTTAAATTCCTGCAATAAGTAACAGCTTGTAAATATTTAATTTCATTTAAAGGAAAAAGAATTCATTGCCTATCAGCTGCAAAAAGTAATAATGAGGCATACTTGGCGAAGTCCCACCTCAGAATGACATCACCCAAGTATGAGAATGACATGCACTAATATCTAAACTTAATCCAGACAATAAAATCCATGGCAACAGACATTTCAGAAGCTGTGTTTTGCTCACAGTACCTCTTTTATATATTAAATCTAACATTGAATAGATTATGATTATTTTTCAATTATACCTGGATGATCAACCAAGTAATTTCAAATTCTTATTAGATGGCATGTGCAGATCACAGAACTGGAAATGGAATTTTAAGTATTTCATTCCTAATTATGATTATTTAAACTCACCTGGAAGCTTAACACAGAAGCGGTGTATTTCATAGTATGTTCCCAATCCAAAACTAACCCTAGGTAAGTTTAAGGGATCTCTTCACAGCTTTTGATTTGAGGCATTAGGTGAAATATACCACTCCTGGGCCAGTTTCAACTATGCTGATGTATTTTGGGGACAATTGTTTTTTAAACATCTGCTAGCGGTATGCTCTAGAGCTACAGATCCTGCCATCAACACAAGATTTCCTTAAGCAATGCCATGCAGTCTGTCCAATTCTACAAAAAAACGTGACCAAGTGTGAACATCTATTTTCAGTGGAATGGCAACTCCCAAACTGATGATAGGTCAGTGTCATAACTAACCATGTCTTTCAAGATCTTTTTTTTCAGATGGAATGGAAAACGTAATGCTATTCAAGCCCTCAGGGGTGAGAAGGGTGATTTAATACTGAGAGAGAAATGAAGGGAGGATAACAAAGGAGACACACGGAGACAAAGGAAGGAGGAATGAGACATAAAAAAGAAGCAGATGAGGAAGTAACAGAACCAAAGGACAGCTGCAGAACTTGCCTAAAGGGGAGCAAAGTTTCTGACTGACTGATAGTGACTGTGACAATCAGGTTCACTTAATAAATTCAAATCTATTTAGTGGCTACAAAAAATAAAAGCTTGCCTATTTTGTGCAAACCATCCACATACAACAGACTGTGGATCAAAGACTATTAACTCTTTATATTATTCCCTGGCACAGAGTCGACCCCTAAATGTGAATTTCAGTGCTCTCATCTTAATGGGCTCAACTTCTGAGGTACCAACCCCTGTGAAACATCACACTGGGCTGAGTTCTGCTCCCTCAGGGAAGCCTTGATGTACTTCACAAAGTACAGCAATGCAATAACCAGACTTGCTGGCAGTTTCTGCAAACAAGATAAAGATTCCATCCTTGTGTAGTTTTACATTCCCATCTTCAGGAACAGTCTCTTCACAGTTACGAACATTAGAGCCAAGATGTAATCCCTCACAATAGATGGACATTGGTTCAAACAGGAAGTGGAGGCACTTCTTTTCATGCAGCTCCAGTGTTCATAAAGCATCTCTTGCCTCAGAAACACACACAAAAGCACCCTGAACATTCCTGTGTGCTTGCAGACTGATCAAACTAAACCAAGTCCACCCACTGATGAAGAAACTTGTCTTTCATTCAATTCTTATGTTGTAGCAGTTCATGTCAGCTTAAGAAGTGTCTTTCTGCAGTTAACTAAACCACAAAAAACATTTTGTATTGATAATTTACCAGCTAACAACCCAGTTCTCACATGGATTATATATGGTAGTCTGATATCAGTCATCTCCCTCCCAAGGGTTTTTAAATCAAGAAATGGAACACAGGGCACAAGGTGCTTATATAATAAATTTTAAAAATTCTCTCTTAGGGTTTTCCAGGAGCAATGAGATTATTAAAAGGTTCAAAGCCTTCTAAATGAAGCCCACTTTATAAAAAAAACCATCTGGTTTAAAGCAGTTGGAAGAGGAGGAAGAAAGGAAGGAAGGAAGGAAAAGAAGATCTTGTTAGTAGCCCTCAGTGCTGTGCCCAGTAGCCCTTGAGAGATGCTGCAGGAAGATGAACATATGTATTTCATTATGAACTGAAAACGTGTTCACTGAGCTGCATCCTACAACTTTTAAGCAAAGGTGCCTGATTCAGCCTATATGCAGGGAATGTGTTCCTTCTGCATCTTACTTCACAGAAGCTGACAGGAACCAACAACTTAATCAGTGAATCAGAAAGTGGGTTTCACAAAAATGCTGTTCAGCTGACATGCAACACATTTTTTTGCTTCTCTGCTTTACAGTGGTTTTAGACAGTGTTAAGTAATAGTATCTGTGACGCAAGAGAAATTTAGTACATTGATAGTGGCCTGCTTGCTCAAAAAATATGGACACTTTTGCACTATCCACACATCCTCTTCTCTCCTGCATGTGCTCAGCAGCACCTTGGTGGATGTCACATACAAGAGAGGAAAGAAGAAGCTCTGTAAATGGAGATTCTTTCATATGGAGATGGAGATTCTTTCGTATTTGTTTTTCCTATCAGGCTGGGAAACTAAGTAGAAGAAGATCAGATCTCAACTGTCTCCGCCAGTATTAGCCTCAGTCATCCACGGAGAAAGAAAAGCTCAGAACCACTAATAGTAACAGCTTCCTAATTTTCTACCCCAAGCATCAATACAGTCAAGGGCAACAGAGAACTCACTGTCAGTCCTCTGTAATCTATCAGTGGTGCTCAGGACACAGCTCTCAGCATAAATGTTTTGCATAGTTTCTGTTCAGCTTGTACTTCTCACTCAGGGCAAAGAACGTGTTTCAAGACTGCTCTCAAGGCAGCTGAGACCTTTCCACATACTAGCCATTTAGTGGTTGGGTAACAGGCAGGGAAATACAGGAAACCACTGATTAAAAGCCAAAAGAATTAGCAAAATAAGAAATGGCCTTTTACATCAAAAGCTGGAACTTTGAGGAAGTCCTACTGCCTATGAGGAGGCATCTGTGCGTGGGAGAAGAAAGATTTTTCTATGCTCTAATCTCATGAAATACTACAACACTGAATATTCCAAAGCCCTATGCACAGTAATTAAACTGTGCAGGTTACAAGACTAAAATGAGAGAGGCCAGAAGGAATGAAGTTCACTTGGCACATGCACAGAGCAGTGTATGGCAGCCACGTCTAATGTGAACCCTTACTACTCTCAACAGAGCCCCACAAAGTGCTCAGAAAGAGCACAGAGGGATCCCTCCCAAAACCAGCTGGGAACTTAGAAATTTACTGATACCAACCTGCCATGGAGTAGGATACTGGGGTTTCTTTAGTTAAGAATCATCAAGATTAGAGCCTGTAAGTACAAACGCACAAATGCATAGCAGATCCTAATAATCTGATTTTGACTTCCTTTTCCGGTGGGAAAATCACTGCAGGTTGAGGTGAGGTGGGCACAAGTGCATTAGTCTTTCTATGACATCCAACTGCTCCAGCAGTCCAATGTGCTCCAGCATCACCAGCCAGGTCCATGGGAATCTCCGGGCATTTGCTGCTACAAATGTCCCCAGAATTCACCTCATGAGCTCTGTCCCAGGCTGATTGTTAGAGCACTGCATATGTGCACGACATCCATTTGGGTCCCCATTGACTGGTGGTGGTAATTGAAGTAAAGATCTCTGCACCAAGAAAGTAATCCACTAATCCACCTGTTCCTGGCACATGCTGCTTTCGTTTGGTTTATTACTGTTTTTATATCTCACCCATGGAGCCCTTCAAAAACCATGCATAAAATAGAGCTGCCCATACTAAAGGGGCTCACGAGTTCCCTCAAGGTTATACTCTTATCTCTACTATGTTAACACTTGTGCCTCCTTAGGCTGAACACCCAAAACAATTGCTGGGAGCATAAAACAAGAGCTGAGAGAAGTGTATTCTGCTCTCCATAAATGGCAAGATTTAATGAGTGCTGCAGATTTAGATGTGTTAGACTTCACAAACAGTTCCAATCCTTTGAAAAGACCAAGTTACAAGGTATCTTTCTGCTAGCAAACACAGGAAAAATATCTTATTGTACCCCTTGAGGATTTTATGGCAACCTACTACCCCTGATACAATTGTGTTTTCAATGAAGAAACAACTATTTCTTCAGAATCAGTCACATTTACCACTGTGAAACAGTGCTGAAAGCTCAAAGAGTGATTCCAACATACTCTCTCACCCTCCAGCTCCATTCCCTTGGGCATCTGTCTGGCAGTGACAATTGTTGGTGGAGGGAAGCATGGGAATGCATTAATCATAAACAAGCTCTTCTTCACCACCTGAGAAAAGCAACATTTCTCCACCACAGCTCAGTTAGGGAGGCCAAGCTGCACACTGGCAAAATTTACAGGTGGAACAGCTCAATTCTCAATCATCATCATCATCATTATTTATTGGTATTACACAGCACCTAAATGCTACCAACTCAGAGCAGAACCCCAGTACTCATCTTGCTCATACACATGCAGAGGGAAGACTGCTCTTTGCCTGGGCACTTTCGGTCCAGGGGCTGGACCAGAGACAGTTACTGTGATTAAAAAAGTGTTTTCACAGAGTGTAGCTTGCCATCTGCTAAAACTTAACACACTGACCAGTAAACATGGGGCTACTGCTCCACAGGAGTAAGGACACACCACGGGGATTGGTGCTCCCAAATACACTGCTGCAAGACTCATGCAGCTTTACTGTACCTCCAGTGACAAAGTTCATAAAACAATAGGGAAAAAAGACATTAAATACATCTACTTCATCTACTAACAAACACAATGTTACTGCATAGAAACCACAAAAACCAGCTTTTTTTTTGCTACTGACCAAATTATTCAAGTGTTTTTATTATTTCCCTTAAAAAAAAACCTATTTACTGTTCTGTGATTTTCTTTTTAGAAAACAGATAATCATGAGAGCGATTAGAAGGATGCCAGAAATTAACAATAATCTCTGTGTGCAAGTACATTTCTAAAAATGTGCCTGTCAGATACACAATAGACAAGTACTATTATATCTAGGTACTGTCCTATCCAAATGGTGCAATTAAAGAGCTAGCAGAAGTGAGCTATAAAAGAAAACTTATAAGGTCAAAAAAATGTTATTCAGAGAAATAATTATTAGTCTATTCTAGAGCAGAATTATTAGTCTATTTCTAGAGCAGAAAAAGTACAAACACTGAGAAAGAAACATAGTTGTTTCATTAAACTGCTAAACAAAGGCAGAAAAATCATATTAAATAGAGGTTAAGTTTCACTGATACTGTTTTTAGTCACATAATCTTAAGACTGTTCAATGATCTTGAAGTGCCAGAGTCTAGGCATTTAAATTAAACTGGACTACACATTAAAGGGAGCCCTTATCAAAACAAAGATCAGAACGAGCAGACAAGTTTGCATGACCTGTGAGAGTCTCTTCTTCTCTAATTCCTGGGCTGTAATGTCAAAGGAACAAAGAAATCACAGATATGATTTTCTATAGTCCTGCCTCTTTTAGGTGTTATGGTCATAACCATTGCTTTAATATCAAAGTGCAAAGCTAATTTTTAGGCAAAAGCCATCCTAAGAGATCGAGAAGTACTATTATTCTCACCTTGCAGGTAGGAAACTGCAAAATACCCTATGTAAGGCAAGTGGTGTATCAGAAGATAGTGGTGAGGTAACTGGCAGAAGTTCTTTGGCACTACTATTCAGCTTCAATTTAATCCAACAGCTGTTCATTTGGAACTTCATGCTCTGCCTCTGGCCAAGCCTTAAATTTCCCCAGGCATCAACTGCACCTCAATTCTTGCTTAGAGCTTGCAGACGTGGTGATGGGGCTGTGCAGAGCCAGCTCTGCCAAGGGCTCTCAGTCCTGCAAGGCAGCAGCACCTCAGCATCCCTCCTCTTTCCACAACAGCCTCATCCAGGGCTGATGACATCCAATAGGATTCATAAGCCCAGCACTTCTCTACTCATCGCACTAAAGTCAGCAAGTCCAGCAGATGTACCCAGCTTTCTCAAGCATGTCTGTTAAGATTGTCAGGGATCAATCCAGAGACCATCCCCATCTCCTTCCTACTGCAGAAATCCAAGCTTAGACTTAATGGCTGAATCATAGAATCACAGAATGGTTTGGTTTGGAAGGGACCATAAAGTTCATCTAGTTCCAACTCTCCTGCCACAGGCAGGAAACCTTCTAGTAGACCGGGTATCTCAAAGCCCTATCCAGCCAGGCCTTGGACAGCTCCAGGGATGGGGCACCTACAGCTTCTCCAGGCAACTTTTTCCAGTGTCTCACCACCCTTGCAGTGGAGAATTTTCTCCTTCCTAAAGAAGTAAAGCACAGCAAAGGATTCCACACATTATTTCTTTAAAAGTGGTTTTGTCATTGGTGATTTGTTAAAGTTTTAAATTATTATTACTGGGACAGGGGGTTGGGGATGGGAATGTTTGGTAAGGAATGTGAGACTTTGAGAATAAAAATGCTGAAGATGTTGCAGGTTTTTAAGTTTCATTCTGAGCTACAGCAAAAAGTCCTATACTGCAGAATAGTTTCAACCTATACTTTCTGCTTTTGCATAAATGAAGTTGAGTTTTCAGAACATACAAGGATCCCACTTGAGATCTGCAGATTCTCTCTCCTTTATGTGAACAACCTTTGGTCTTAACTGACAGAACCATAAAATATTATATTTGGACAGGCAAAGGATTTGGCATAAAAGCTTCTGTAATCTGGGCTGTTTAACATTTTAAGTTCATAAGGTGGTCCATACCTTACAGAGCTTCCCATTTTAGCAGAACAATTACTGTTTTTATGAAAAGCTCATAATTTTCCCTTCCATTTTTTCAAAAAGGATCTACTACTCTATTGAATTCTAATAAAGTCAAAAGAGATGTCTTCGATTCTTTTTCCAAAGATCCATATCAGTAGATTTCTAAGACTATCAACTTGGGAAGAATGCATTATGTTCCCACTGTGATATGTGAACTGCTATCCCCAGCCTAAACACATCCCTTATGATTGCTTCATTTACCATGCACGTGTAATGCATCAGCAGTATCAGAGGGAGCATTTCAATCTGGTGTCCCTCTAGAGTGTACACTGCTAGATTTCCCTCTTAGATTTAAACTGAGCTCATCCCAACATTGGCACAGTAGTACTGCTATAATATCTTGCTCCTCAGCAAGCCAGGTAATGCCAGTCAAACCATCAAACCAGGTAAAACCAGGTATGGCTGCAGGTATGGAGGGCTCATGGAGGAGGACTTTGAAGCATGTTTGAAATATACATTTACTAATTAAAGTACGTATCAATTTTAAGTGTCTCCTTAGGGGATGAGAAGAGGTGCTATCTCTCTTTCCTTTAGCAGTTGGAATTTGCTGAAATGTGGATAGAGCTCAGCAGGCAGCAATATGACTTACAGCCAGATGTAAGGCTGGTAGAGAGGGAAAAGAGCGGCTGGTAGAAGCAAATAGATGAAGTAAGCCAGAAACTTTATACCAATAAAAAAGAAAAAAGAAAAAGAAATTTTAAACTCCTGAGTTTATTTCAATCAGATTAAAATCATTCTGCTTTCCATGTGGGATTCTGTTGTTCCATCCGTTCAAATATGATTATTGGGTTTGGTTTCTGTTTGTTTTTATAATCACACTATCATCGCAAGGAATTTTAAGAAAAATCCTCCCTATGGGAAATCTACTTTTCACTTTGCAATATATCTGCCATTTATCAAAGGTCTGAGCTGTCAGGATTTTTGACCTCATGCTCCCTTTAGTTTCATAAAACTGTTGTAGTCTGACGACTCTGCAGAAACACCACCCAAACCTTACCACAAATGAACTTTAGCCCATGTTTGCATAGATAACTACATTTACCATTACAGGTACTACTACAGTAATGTTGAAGTCAATGCTTTTTATAGTTTTCCTCACAACTGATTGCAGCTGAACAAAACAGAAAACCAATTAAATAAAATATCTGCCAGAAGAATACATGTGGTGATCACTAGCCTCTACAAATTATACATGGTGAAACTGTATCAAAAAGAGTAAGTTTCTAAATTAAACAAAGTATCTGTATATCAAACATAGACAAGTCTGGATCAGCTAAAGTTTTTGTGTGTAGCAATATCTGTAGACATGCAATAAATCTTCTTTTCTGGTAAGTCACTGTTTTTTAGGACCCCAAAAAAATTATGTGCATATTTATATTTATTTTCCATAACAAACGTGTTTAAGGGGGATCATGACATCAAGTTACTGGACAAATAAGTGCCTGCACGGACTTAATATTTTGACAGCAAATAAAAAAAGGAAATACTGGCACCATGAAACTGCAGACTTGGAAGTAGCTGGCCAAAGTCCTGCTCACACTACTTTAGCAGTCTGCACACAGCATGAAGAGCAACCCCTGAATCAAAATCAATTGTGAATACGAGTCTCATTCTCCCCCTGTTTCTCCTTTGGCTTTGATTTTTTTTGTTGGTTTTTTTTTTTTGTTTTTTTTTTTTTTTTTTTTTAATTGGCTAGTATGAATGCAGAATGGGAATTCTTCAGGAGGGTCAAAAAAAATATAGTTTTGCAAACAAAGTTGTTTATCTAGCACCAAAAAAAAAAGCTCCTGGGATGACTAAGGTCTCGCCAAAGGAAAAGTAGGATTTTTAAAAGCTCTCATGAATTGATTATTTTCCCCAAAATCAGAAAGACTTGCATATTTTTTGTGATTCTGGGCATATGCATATTTAGCTTAACACACTAAGGGCTATTCTTTTAGCATGTTACCTATATATATTCCAATTCTCAGTGATATTTATCAGTTACACGGATGGCAATTACTTGCCCTTCCCACAGTAAATGGTGTGTTGCACCACCCACCTGCCATATCTTCAGCTTATGATATTTTAAGACTGGCAGGAAAATTAGTTCCACTTGCATGAGCCTTTGTTTGAAAGTAAGACCACACAACAGCTTTCTGTGGGCAGAGGGGACGGAGAGCAGAAATACTAATTGCAGGCATTCACTAACCAGATACATTCTTGCTGTGACAAGTACTGGCTTTGCAAGACCTACATCACCAGTGATGGTTTTGACTACACATCCCACTCCAAAGAAAGGTTGGGGACATGCTTCTCGTTTATAAGATTTGTAAATAATTACTAGACTACAAAATAAAGTAACAAGGACACAAAGCCAGAAGCAATTTGCCTATCTCCTGGTACAGCTCTCTCTTGACGAAGCAAGGAATTGTACCCTGATCTTCCCAGTGATTCAAGCCCGCTTTACAATCCGTGCAACCACATCCTCTGCTTTGCCATCAAAGCCACCATTTCTCTAACTCACCAAACTAACAGCATTACAAGAGGACAATAAGTAGACATCAGACTTCTACAGTACAGAACAGAGGGAAGAGAGAGGATCAATTTAATTTATAGCCTCCCTAGTTTCTTTCAAGATATCTCATGCAACTAAAAATCTCATGCTCCTACTACTGCAGCACAGGATGATTTACACAATGCAAATTATTTTTTTAAAACTCCATGTGCACATCAACCTAACCTCTGCCCCTCTCACATTTATGTATTTTCCTTGATCCACACATGAGTATTTCATGGCAGCACTTCCAATGAACTATTCATGCAGGTGAACATCCCTGAGGGATGCAGCTGCCCCCTCTGTTTTTACAATTATTGATCTCTTCATCATGGAGCTCAAAGGAATAATCCTATTGCATGTTTCTTCTTCATTTATTTTACTAGCTGAGGTGTTTAAGAGGATATGTGGTCATCTGGAGCTCATCAATGCCAAATTTTCAGCCACAGCTGTAAAGGGTAAAGAAACTAGCTTAGCTCCTTGGTTTACAAAGTGCTGAGTACCTCCAATGAGGTGCCAAATGTGTGTGGTGACACTTTCAGATTGCTGAGTGCCTCCTGAAGTCTGAAGGGCCTGATCCAAAACCCCACTGCAGGAATGACAGCCCTCCCCTTGGCTGCAATGTGTCTGGCACAGAACAGCACTTCAAGACTCAAGCCTGTGCTTCCAAGACAAGGAAAAACTTGCCATAGATTTAAGAAGACAGAATAAGGTGGCAGGTTTGAGAAGCACTGGATCATAGCATTCCTACCTCCAAACAACCCAGAGTAATATAAATAAATACATACATATCTACTGAAAGAAATAGACATTCAAGACTACTTTAAATATGTTTAGGATCAGGTGCTTATTTTCAATTGTTTGAATATAACATACAAACATCTCCAATCCCCTTGAGCCCATCCTGTTTCCTTTAAGCTTAATGCATTTCTTCCACTCCTTAAAAAAATAAATAAAGAAAAAAATATTCTGTGAACTGTCTTTACAAACCATTTTTCTCTGGAAGCCTTTGTTAAAATCAGCTCTTCTTCTGGAAGCATGCAATAAAACAAAGCTAACTAACAAAAAAAAGAAGCTGAAAAAAATGCTGACAGTCATACTGTAAAACATCCAGGGCAAAGACTGGCTGCTTTCATTTGGGTTAAGGCAGCAACGTCTTTCATTAACAGGTCACTTGTTCAAATACAGTCTTGCTTGACAGTAATCACCTGATGGCAGGCAGAGTAAGCATCATACTTTGTAGGAACTCTGCAGAAGTATTTTTTATTGAAGGTATAAATAATGTACAGGACGTCTGCAGGCATTCATTATAAGTGTGTCATTCTGCAATACTGAATTAGTAGATAGCAACTAAGCAAACAAAAAAAAAGAGCTAAGTTGCAGCAAAGACTGTAACCACTTTCATTTATTCTGACAGTTGCCATTTATCTTTGCTTTTGAAGAGACTATGTGATAGTATTCTAGTAAGGGAGCTGTAGCATACTGTGAAAAAATAATAACATTTTAGCAATACAAGCCCTCACTGCAGCATCTGTTATTAAATCTTTGCAGAGAGGCGAGGCAAGACCGCTAGTCATAACTGTGGATTAGCAAGGTTCTACTATATTCATTTTAGAGTGCAGAATGCTTTGCATGAAAGTTGTTACTTGCCTTCTATGTCAAAAAATGAAGTTATGCCAACTTTTTAATACTGAATTCTTCAAGGAAGCTGTCCTAACAGCCTGCAAGCACTGTCCACAAAAAACAGCAGCTGTCTAATATAGCAGAGAAATGGAGGAAGGACAGAGTCAGAATAGCTGATGCTGCTGATTTGCAACACTTTCTTTTCACAGAAAATGACCGTCATCTTACACTTCCTTCCTGAGCAAATCAAAAACTGCCTTTGAAAGTGTCAAGCTTTATGATACTGACTTCAACTCTGACACCTGATTATACAAGAGCATTAACATAAGCGCTCAGCATGCTCCAGGGAATCACTGCATCCTCATCAGTGGAGCCTTAGCAGCTCCACATCCTGGCTGACTCCCTAGCAAAACAGGCAAAAACCCAGGACTTCAGGTCCTAGAGAAAGGATGATAATTCACGTACTTGTGAGAAGTATAACACACTCTGAACTGAGCCAAGTTTAAGTAAACTTTATACTAAATTCGCAAAGTTCAAGCAGAGTCAGAGCTTAGCTGAATGTAGTTAAAATGCTAGTTTTCCAGAAACACTAAAATCCTCCAGGAGAAAGTTCATCTTAAGCTTTCATAACGATATTTTCCTGACTATGAAGTTACACAGACAGTGCAAGGTGCTATGCAATATTTACCCATGACGCCTACTGTTATGATATAACGTTTCATAGATGAATAAATTAGAAGCAGCAAATCCCTGAAACCACCCGTGCGAATACACAACCATTAATGGATTAATACATAAAAAAGTGAAGACTAGTTGAAACGGAAAATAAGTTTAAAAAATACCACTGGCACCCACCGTGAGAGTTGCTGTCTAAAACAGATGAACAATAAAGGCAAGACACATTGCTTTAACTGTGAAAAGTTGTGAACACTGATGCTCTAATGCAGTATCACTGGTCCCAGCGCAAGATTTTTGCGCACCGATGTGGCTGTAAAAGCCCCGTCCCTACGCACCTGCGGCGCCCGGCGGGGCCGTCCCGCTCTCTCACTCCTGCTGCTCACATCACCTCAAGCCCGGAGCTACGTTTTATTTCATTTTCGGTTCGTTTCGGGTTTTTCTTTCCCCGGCGCTTGAGGAGACAGAGCGCGGCGCGGGGGAGATTACATGGGGATGACTGAATCGCGGTGAATCGATTAAGTCTCGACAATTTAATCTGGGACTTCACGCGGGGCTGAAGGAGATAATCTCCGCACCGCTGTTCGTCCGTGCCTCTCCTTCACCCGGATACCCTGGCACAGAGCAGGGGGAACGCCGACCGCACACGGATAGCTCCTCGCCGGTCCGGAGCTAAACTGCCCTCCTCCTCCTCCTCCTCCTCCTCCTCGCAGCGCGGCGCACACCGCGCACCCGGCGCCTCTGCAAGATGCGCGCTCGCAAACTTTCCAAACTTCTGGGGAAGTGGCGAGGGGTACGCGGGGTCGGCCCGACCACGGTGGCGCTTCGCCTCCCGGCGGCACCTCACCGTCCGCAGCCCCCCGAGCGCTGCCCGCGGGGACTCCGGCGCCTCGGGCCGGCCAGCGGGAGGCGGGAGCAGCGCGCTCCGGCCGCACCGAAGCGGAGCGCAGGTTGCTCAAGTTGGAAGAGCGCAAGAGCGNGGGCGGGGGAGGGCTGTAACCGGAGCGGGGCTCAGCGGCAGCGCCGTGCGCGGGGCTGCGCGCCCAGCCGGGGCGGCGCCGCCATCTGCTGGTCCGCGCCGAAACGCCGGGCGGGCTCCGGCACTCACGGACACGGCACTCGCGCCCCGCGGGAGCCGCGGCGGGGACCGGTCTCTCGGCGGCGGGGGGGCCCCGCCGCC
>VXAX01000445.1:0-47665 GCA_013399835.1 Leptocoma aspasia | reverse complement strand
CTCGCCCGTCCAGTGCACCATCGCCTGGTTGTGAGACGCGTCTCCTTTCAGCACGAAGGAGGTGCTGATGAGGGAGACCTGCTCCCGGCCGGCCGCCAAGGATGCTCTCCTGGAGCGGCTGCTCCCCGGCGCCGCCCCGCCGCCGCGCCGCGGCTCCGGCGNCGCTTGTGAACTTTCACGCAGAGCTCCAGGGAGAGGCTTTCCGAGAGCGCCCCAGCAAGATTCACGCAGACGCTCGGGACGGGTGCGCTGCAGCCCGAGGGGCGCTGGGGGCGAGCACCCACCGCTGCCTCTTTGGACATGAGGGATGGCCTTGGTTTGGCCGTCCGTCCCAGGAGGCTGCAATGAAACGGTCAGAAGGGGTCTGTGGTCAGAAGCTGAGAGCTGAGGAGCAAATGAAGCCAGTGCAAAAATACGATTCCTGTCATTAAGACAAGCGCTTCCATGGGGAAAAGGATCCTGTCCATTCCTCTGCCCCTCAGCTCCTAGGAGGCAGCAGGCTCGTCACCTGCATTGTCCAGAGCCAGCTGCTAATCCGTTGTTGCCCACTGTGGGGACGTGTGCCTTGTAATTTGGTATTGATCCATGGCAGCCCCAAGAAATGCTCACCTGGTATGGTCACAGCCAGGAGGGACAATGACTGGACCTGTGCAGGGTGGCATCACTCAACTGACAGGTGAAGTGGTGGAAGAAGATTCAGCCACCACAGTTTGGGTGCTCTTCCTGCTTCACTGCAGTGTGTGCTGTGTAACTGTGAATCAATTTGGATTTGTGAAGCAGTTTGCCTCACACCCTCTGAAGAGGGCACAAATTAGAAAACCAGAATAACTGAGGTTGGCAGGGACCTCTGGAGAAGTCCTGGTTCACCCTGCTGCTCAGTCCAGGGCCAATTTCTAAAGCTGAATCCAACTTCACGGTAAGATAAGGATACTCAGGTCTAAATGTAAGAAAACAAGTTTGAAAGACCATTGATGAAAGTAATGACTCCAGGTATAGGCACCCAACAAAAGAGATCTGGGCTGGTTAAAGCCAAGGTGAGTAAAGTTAATAAACCAGCTTTAGCTGTAATCTGCCTTTACCCTAATGGCCTAGAAAATTAGGATTACAAAGGCTTTTCTAGGAAGATTAATAGAAAAAATAGTATCCACTAGTTTAACTGTACCATTTACAGGCCTGTGATGACTACCACAGTGACCCAAAGTGACCTGGTTATACCAAATTCGTGTAAAAATTACTTTAAGCAAGCTATATGACTATGTATTAGCTGCACACCTTCAGTGCTAGGAGACCTATGGTAACCTGCCCTGTTATTACTGTAATAGCTTGAACTAGAAAGCAGTTTCAAATTCAGGATGACTCTCCTCTTCAAAAGAAATGTAGAATAAAAATTAAAATAGTATTTTTAAAGAATCACATGTGCTTTTTCTTCAGTTCCCAATAAAATCCTCTTTCAGAGTTCCAAGCACAGCCCCACAATCTCAAAACAACCTCTGTGCAGCCTTCCCCTTTGTTCCTCCAGCACAGTGTCTGAACCAAAATAAGATATTGCCCCTTATCTAGGAGTCTCCAGATGCCGGTTATGGAGATTCTGTTCCAAACACCCTGCCAAAAGGAGCCCAGGTAGTGATAGAAACTCAGGCAGGCAGCACCACATAACCCAGGTCACCAGTAGCTGCCTCTGGGACTCTTGAAGGGGCCATGTATTAAATCAATTTCTGAAGTACATCTTGTGTAAAGAGAAACTTAATTTTTGGTCTCAGGTCTTGATTCTGGAGACAATATCAAAAGCTCAGAAGGCCTAGGAGAAGCTATAGGGAGCTGTCTAAGGAAGGTGAAACAGGAGCGTGAGACAAGACTGACTTTGCATCCATTTAAGTTTTCTCACGGTGTCTTATCCCTCTGAAACACTAGCCTTGTAAAGCCAAAACCACCTGGGTTTAAGTGAACAGAAAGTTAATTTTCCAGACAAAACCCTCCTGATTCTTGTAAACTGGTCTCAACAACAGCTGTGGTCTAACACTTGTTTGAATCACTGCTGTTTGGGCACGTTCTTAGGGACACAGAAGTGTGGCAGTGATTCAACAGATCACAGAAGACACACAAACAGAAAGTGATTCCTGTTGGAATAACAGTTCCATACTGAGTGAGTCATCTTCCATCTTTTCCACCTCTGCACAAAGAGGAACAAGAGAAAAAACACAATGCAGAATTATTAAGAAAACATTGACCAACCACAACTGTATCAACCGACATGAAGGGGTCATTTCCCCGTTATTAGGAATACCATAATTTTGATTCTTACATCATGGCCTATCTCCTGTGTAACTGTGGTGATTACTCAGTTTGTAGAATAACCCAGAAGTATTCAGAAGACACGGGAGGGCCCAAGTCCCTACATGTTAAAACTGGCATTCAAAACCTAATACTTCATCTGAATAAATGTGGCTGGACTTTTGCTTATCCATTTTGCATTCACCACTGTGTTTGACAGGTTGGGCTCCCATGAGCAGCAGCAAAGAGATGGTAACATCCACATTCCTAAGAGTCAGGCTCTCTGTATCTGTCAGTTACTGACACTTCCCATAATGAGACTTAAAAAGGAAAAGAAAACCAAGCAGTTGGTGCAGAACTAATGAAGCCTGGTTTCCTCCAGCCTTGCACCTTATGGCCATCTGCAAGGTCTGCTCGAGTCTTTCTCCACTGCCAGAATATCTTTTCCATTATTTTCACAGGAACCCAGGAAACTCACTAATAAAGTTCTCCTTCTCTGCCCAATCATAAAACTTGCCGTTTATTTTTGTGATCACCCCCAGTTTGCCAATTTAGTTGAAATTGTCTTAAGAGTTCAGAAGACTCTGACCAAGGTGGATGGACAGATCCACAGGCCAATGAATCACTCACTGACAAGGACTAATCAAGCCTTTTATTCTTAGGCAAGTTAATGAAATATTTCACCTAAAGAATGCTAAAGCTGAGAGAAATAGATGTAATTCTTATGTATGAATTGTGAGACTTGAGTACATGGGGATGAATCACTCAACGTACAACTGTACTTGTCACTAATGGAATCCCTTAGTATCAGGCTTTTAAGAGGTCAAGGATTTAATGGAACCAAAAGTAACTTCTCCATTTTCCTTTCTTTAGAGATTATCATAACCAAGACAGATGTGTGGGCAACACTATGAAAAACTTTGCACCATCTCTTGTCTCTGCCACTTAGTGAAAGGCTTTTGCCTGGCTTCTTCAATGGCTGTTGAAGCTGGTTTTACATCAACCAGATTAATATATACTTACTGAATACTGCAATCTAATAAATAATGTATATTTTACATATCAGTAATTCACAATAACAAAATGTATCTCTAGATGAAGGATGCTGTAGAAACAATACCTATATGGCATTATTTCACTGTGGTGCACACTTAACGACAGTAGAGTTTCAAAATACGAGTATTGAGCAGATTGGATGAGAATGCTAAGGTTTGCAAAACTGGAAAAGAAACTTCATTATATAACTCCCATTAATGCATTCAAGGTCCTGTAGCTAAGTCACCTAAGAGATAAAATGATGTCTTTATTTTGTCCAAAGTCAGGTGACTGCATCACAGGTCAGAGCCCAATTGTCTTAGGTAGGTACTGTACAAAAAGAGAAACAAAGGCTGATCCAGCTTTCATCCACAATGTTTGGTTATGCAAAGGACAATCAAAAGAACATACTTGTAGTCCAAAGCATGACCAGAATATTTAATTACTTCTTATTCTGTTGTGACTATTCTAGGTGAAATGCAAACACAAGCAAACAGAAGTGCTACTGATTTTTATGGGTTTGTTAGCATCAAGGTTGCTAATAAAGGAAGGAAGCTAATTGACAGACTAGAAAATATAATTTTGTCTAGAAAGCCCAAGCAAGCTAAGCAATGTGAGAGACCAACTCTGATAAGTGAGGAGCTCTCCACTTTCAAATCTTGCTTAACTGGAACTTCTTAAGAGTTGCCAAAAGGATGGTTTAGATTTAGTTTAAGGATTCCTAAAACAAAGAGGCTTCCCTAAATGTCTGCAATCTTTTATGTCTCTTATAAACTCTGGCTCAGCAAATACACAGGGGCAGACAAAAAGATAAATAACTGAGTATCACAAACCTCTGAGCTCCTCCAGTCCCAGAAGGGAAATAGAAAAGGCTCAGAAAACCAAGGCAAGTTTCTTCTTGTTAATGGCAGAATTATTAGTGCTATACTAATAACATTTACTTACATTTTTACTGACTGTCAGATTATATTAAAAGGCTTCAATTAACCCACTTTATTTTTAACACATTGATTTCTGATCAAATAATGGAAATATTACAGAAAGCTTTGAATTCTGCTTGGCAGAATTTTTTGGCAGAAACCGAGATGCAATGCTAATACTCCTTTTGCTTGCAAATAAAAATATTGATAACAATTTGTTACATGTTTCACCCTCATAGCTGCCTTAGGTTGATAAATTGACTGCAGATGCACAATATGGTGGAAAATCACAGAAGAATTACCCATTTAAGCATGCTCCCCATATATTGTTCGCCTCTTTTAAAGGTTGATTTAAATTAATGTATCAAAGTGCATTCAGGATACCTTATTCTATTCATTAGATACAAAACAATTTCCAGTTACATTGTGTTTATGTTGACCACATAACTAAGAGCACCGGGACCAGCAGGTTTTTTGACAAAATGCTCATGCATGAAAGCAACTTAATCTCACATGTTTATCGAAATGCCCAACTCCAAAACACCTTATTCACTCTGACCATTCACTTAGATAAAAACTTAATAAACAGCAAAGCTTTATGTCCTTGTTACTCAATTAACAAAACCCAAATGCTTTCTTCTATGTTAAATGAAAATTATTATATATAATGCCATACCCTTATGCCAAACAGCAGAGTTTTTATTTAGCTATGCCTCTGAGGTTCCAAAATAACTTTTATTTGTATACTGCAACTACCAAAAAAAAAAAATCTTTCTATAGTTAACAAATCTAGGTGTCTTAACACTTTTCTCAGTAGTTCTGCTCCATTTGACAGAATAAAAAATGAAGCAGGTGTCAGGTTGTTTCATTCTCATTAATTCATTGATACATTGTTGTCAGCAGCCAGTCCAGATGCCCACAGAAGAAAGCTTAATTAACAGGTAGCATTCCTTGTCACAAAGAAAAAAATCTCTACTTCTGTGGGAAGTTCTGAAGTAAAAAAAAAATTAGTAACTGCCTTTGTTCTATGAAGAACTGACTAAGCTACAAAGTATATGTTCAATTATCCTGTTCAAATTTGAACATTATAAAAGAGCGGATTTCAGTATAGTGTATTATCTCTGATTATTACAGAGAGCTCTCTCCAGGTACAGGTATACTACCTGACATGCACTTACGAGAAAAAATTCGGAAGAGCTGTAAGTGATTTAAGGAAAAACCAAATAGCTTCCAATTTTACCAGTATCAAGTTAGCAAACAGCATGTACACAGAAAAAACTGACACAACCACCCCTTGGCCAGTAGTCTGTAAACAGGCAGTCACTGAATTCAATGAAAGTAATTGAGCAGCTCAGCACTTTTACTAGTGAGTAGATAAATTTACATTATAATTTTGTTTAGTTCTAGCTCATAAAATAAAAGAGAAAACAAGTTGTACAATCACTGTCACTGAGAAAACAGGCTGACAATTAATACAAGCTGTCTTGACCTCCTTAAGTTTTATGTTCCATCAATCAAAAGAAAAAAAACAACTAACCTGTACACATTTGTTATGCCACAAAGCCTGAAACAGTGGCTCAGTCTGAAACAGAAAATAAAAGGTGAAGTGTAATGTTGTGGTGGCTATTGTAAGATTATCTGTCTTCAACCCTTATAATTTCTCATCAACAATTTATGAGCAGAGTTCTGAAAACATGAGAGTTGTCTACACCTTAAGAGCTCACAAGAGAACATGCTCTTTGCTTATGTGACCAGCTAGACTGTGGGAACTTGTTTTTCCCAGAATAGCTTTGCACTCATGTCTTTTCTGCCCTAAAATTTCATGGACCTTATTTGGCAAAATATGGAAAGTTGAGAAATATTTGGGTATTGGGTATATCACATCACAAACACAATGTGATGTGAAGGATGTAATCCCAGGTTTAGATTCAGCTTCATATTTGTCTATTAAGTTCCTTTTATTTCAAATATAATGTTAGTGTCCTACCAACCACCTAAATTCTAATCTAATCTTAACAGTACTTTTATCAGTGTCATTTTATTAAAATTTGCTAATAGAGTTGCATTTCTGAGAAAATGGTGTGAGAAAAATAAATATTAAGCTCACTTAAAACCAAACCATTCTAAATCAGTCTTAGTCTTTTGCAAAGTATCCAGAGATCCAGCTGTAAGATCTGGAGACGACATAAAGGCACCATTTTTCTAGGAGGAGATGCTCCCATCTGGTAGATGTTTAGTGGGAAGTCAGTATGACATGTTTACAGCTACCTCAGTCCCCTTGAACTCTTCATGGAAAGAGCTTAGCAAGGAATGCAGATGTGAGTAGGCTCCCATTTATGGTTAATATGTTTTGACCATAGAGCAAATCCTTTCTATTGCAAGCATGCAAGCTTAAGTGGGTGTGGGACTGGGACCTAACTGTGTGGTCTTGTGTGCCTGTTCCAAGGGATGGGGAGGGCTTTTGCTCTGAGTTTTCCAGGGAGTATGCTAAATTTTGTCTCATGGCTGAGGTCTGCAGATACAGCACTGGCTGGTTCAAAGCCAAACCAAGAAAAATGAGAGGGTTTTCTGCAGAAGACATATTCAGCTAAAACATCATAGAAAACCCACTATTTTTAAGCTGTGAAATAGATTTACTTAAAGTAACAACCTTCAGGAGTGTCTTCTTTAAATAATTAACAGAACTGTGCATGAATTTTTTTATGTAATACCTTTTTTCTGAGCTGGCTTATTCTTTTTCATGTCCTTTTTTTTTCCTCGTTTGCTTGCTATAAAAATTTGCATGGTCTCGGTGAATAGATAGAGATAAGTCTTTCCCCAAGAAAGGAAGTTCATGAAATAATGTAGCACTGTGAAAAATGTGTACTATCAGATGCCAGGGAACCTGACTGCCACACATTTTGAAGATAATTAAAACAAAAAAAAGCCATATGAGTAATAGTGAAAATTAAAGTAGTAGAAACATAATAGATAACTGGTGCCAATTCCTCTCCTACAAACTATTGTTTTTGAAAAGCAAAACAGCTGGAGGCAGATGTTTTATGTAAGTAAAAGGCTGGAGGGCTTTGGAATCACGAGCTGGAGAAATACAAAGCACTTCACACTTTCCAAGGCATCCCTTATCAATTCCATTTCTCCACTTAAGCATTCATTTCCTTTAAGTCACTCTTGCTCTGCATTTGAGCCAGATAAACAAAACCCTGCCATATTTTTAACATCTTAAAAATCTTGTTCTATGCACCAAGCCAGATTACTTATATAAAGACACTATACTACTTTTCCGAAATAAAAAATACCTTTTGTCATTGTCCTATGAACACAGGATGACCCAACTACCTTGGGAAAAACCAAACTGGTACATAAATATCATACTGTTTTGAACAGCCCTCTATAAATCCTATCATTGGTACCTCATATAAACACAAATGATGAAAAAGGTAAAGTATTTCTCTATCTTTCTTGTTTTCTATGTGATATTTTCTCTCCAGTCCCAAAGATTTGTGTGAAGAAATGAACATTCTTTCACCCAGAATCTTGAAAGAGTCTAAATGTCTAAAAATGCAGGTAGACATTTTTGATGGTCTTGGTTCCTAATTTCTAGGAAGACCAATGGAAGCTGTGAGCCCATACGCATTAGAAAATGAATTTCCATTTAGAAATTTGGCATTAGTGGCTGTTTCAGTTTTCTTTGGAATTATCAGAAACAGGGAAGTCTGGCGAACATCTATATTTTTTCCATATGCCTGGTACATTGTTCACTTTGAGCCTGGCAATAAGTACCATGTGAGAGGTAAGTAAGAGCAAATGTGTGTCCATAGAAATAAATTCACTTGCCCAGAGGGGCTGTGGACTCGCCATCCCTGGAAGTGTTCAAGACCAGGCTAACTGGGGCTCTGAGTAACCTGGTGGAAGGTTCCCTGCTCATGACAGGGGAAGGAACTAGATGAACTTTAAGGTCCCTTCCAACCCAAACCATTCCATGATTCTAATACATAAAGCTTATACAACAGCTTATAGAGTCACAATATTTTTCATAGAGCTCCAGCTGTAAGATCAGGAGACTACACAAAAGACTCAGTGCTGGCTTTAGCAAGTGTTACAGTCCTCATGTCTTCAAAGAAAGACTGAAATCACAGAGTAAATTAATCCTCTACACTCAGCGTACTGGAAAACAAAGAAAGAGGGGTCAAGAACTTAATTTTAATTTCACATTATTTAAGACATTCTCATGATATTTCAACATTTTAGTTTTTCTTTCACAGTGCTGTGGCAGAAGGGTCTAATATTATGGTCTCACTATTTTCCCCTGCCTGACTAAACTTTCAAAAGCGTTTGGTGGTTATCACATTAGTGGACTTGAGATGATTGTTTCTACTTTTGAAATGATACTTAGAATCACAGAATCATAGAATGGTTTGGGTTGGAAGGGATCTTAAAGATCATCTAGTTTCGACTAGATGCCATGGGCAGGGAACTTTCCACTAGATCAGATTGCACAAAGCACCATCCAGCCTGGCCTTGGGAAGTAATTTTTATGAAAAAGAAACTTAAACTAGAAATTTTTTTCCATCTTTGGTTAATAAGTCAGTATTTCTGAACTATAGAAGACAGAACACGAAATCTGGGGAAAATTACATTTGAAACACCTAACATAATAAATCTGCCTAGGGCTTATGAAAGAGTGTTTGAAATCTGAATTTGCATCACCCAAGCTGTAAAAATTGACAAAGAAACAGAGAATGACTTTCATATACATTTTAGTGACAACACTACTGCTGAAGTCCCACACCTCACTCTAATTTCATACATGATTCAGAGTGTAGCCACAGAAGTAGCGCATTTATCCACCAAAGTACTTGAAAAAAATACAGTGGTTAAAAAAAACCCCAATCAAACAGAATGATCGCATCTTTTCTTCAAAGACAACTTGCTCAAGAAAAATACAGTAAGCCCACAGATTTATTTCTGCTATTGTAAAGATTCTGCAGTTTTAGTCTGCTGTAATCATATAAATTCATCCATCCATAAACATAACTACTATAAGTCTTATTCAAGAAAAGCCATTAAAAATACCTGAATGGTAGAGCAAAAATAGCAGTCTGAAAAGCAAATAAACCATCTGTAGCTATTTTTATAAGACTGAAACCACCTACACCATACTGTCAAAAATTACATTTCCCCATAAATTTTAAAACTGTTTTATGTGGCAAATTTGTGCCTATAGTGTGGTGTTTATATGTTTTCCCTTGTTCAGTTTTTGATACAGGAATAAGTCACTGTTCCTGCAATTTTCCAGCAGTAGTTCCAGCTCTTGTAGTTTCAGCCTGCATAGAACTGGATGAAAATATACCAATCTCCTGATTTGGGAAGAAAAAATTTTAAAAAAAGAAAAAGCCTTCTCATGGGGTTTCTATTGCAAGTGGAAAATATTAGTGAAGAGATTCAGTTGTAGATATCTTGCTACAGAAATTTTCTCATCTCCAGTTTATCCACTTTCTACCACTTTATTTTCAAAGCACCTTAATTTTCTAGGTTTTCCACCTCAGCTGTATTAGTAGTTATCCCTAGGGATATGAGTATTACTTTGAATCAGGTGCATGCCCAAGTATCCTTCCATCTCCAAAACCAGTCTAACTCTTTGTCCAGCTGTGGAGTATTGCATATGGCTTCTGGACTTCATTAGTTTAATCAGTCACCACAGCAGCATTTGATACAGTGCTTGTCACTATTAGGTTAAAAATGATGAAAAATATGTTGAATACATTACTAATTTTGCAATTAAAAAAAAACAAACCAGTAAAGGAAGATCCTTACCAAGGCTCGCAAATCAGCAGAGACCTTGAGCACATATTAAACTCATTTAAGTCATGCAAATGGATCCACTGACTTCACTAGGAGTCTTCCTTTGCATCCCTTGAAATAAAACATTTTAATGAATTTTTTTAAAAGGGCTAAAATGGTGCAAATACTGACTTCATGTCCGTTGCATCCACTAAGCGTTAGCATTTCAGAGAAGGATTCACTTCATGGTTGTATTTCCCATACTACTGATGCCTCAATGGAAGCTGTCATATTGGTCATCTGGACCTTTTATTTCCAACTTACCCTACAGCCTTATTCATGCTGTGACCTCTAAACCAGGTTGGAAACCTATTTCCAGCACAGTTAAAGGGAGAGGCCACTTAGTAATCTAAGGTTTTTAGGTCCTGGAGGGATGACACCTTAGAGATACCTGGATCCCAAGTATGCCATCATGTCAGCAGAGCAGCCAAATTAAAGGATATTTCAGTGTATGGGTTATACAGAGGATGCTAATCTAGGACAGGTCATGCAATGCAACAGAAATACTGCTGCTACTTCTGGCCACCAAACACCTACCAGAGAATAAAAGCAGCCTCTGGCCATTCAGAAGTTTACCACCTCGGACATATACATCAAATTTAATAATGTCTTAACAGCTACAGCCATTCACTTATTGCTTCTCCTACTATAAATGTTGGGGTTGAAGCTTAGATAGTCTTACTGACATACAAACCAAGCCTACGGGGATCTTTTTCAGGTGTATGTAAGCCTTAAATAAGCTCAAGTGTAAGAAAATGTCCAAAGAAAGCTTCCATTAGAGCCATAATGCAAATAAGATATGTTTCCTAACTTCTTTTTTTCCACCAGGTTCCGTTATTTCCAGTTAATTAGATATCTTCTCAATCTCTCAAAAAAGTTTAACTCTTTCTCTTAATGGTGTTTATTACCTTGAAGAGTTCTGCCATTATTCCCCATCATTGCCATCTTGTAACTGTGGTTTCCCCGAGTTTCACAGTTAAACTAGATTCACACATACGGCTGAAAGAGACAACCCATCCAGCTCTGCTTAAGCTCAGCTGTGCTGGCCCCAGCTGTGTTACCCAGGCTGCTGGGCTTATGCTGATTTAGCCAGCTAAACTCCAGCAGAGACTGCACTGACTCCTCCCTGAGACACATGTCTCACTGGACACCAGGAAGAGATTCGCATCCATGTTTGCCTTTTCCTTAGGGAGCTTCCTGGAGTGGCAAGTGAGCATCTGACTTTTCTTCATAAAAGGTTTGCTGATTATGAATGCTCTGTACATTCTTTATCACCTCCAGGCTTCCAGAAGATACATATTAGGCATCCGTGCATCCTGTATTACAAGAGGACCTTGCTTTTCAGCAGAAGAACTTTCATGAGGGTCTGTGCAACATTCAGAGAATATTATCCCATGGGATTTATTGTTTCCACAAATTCACTTGACCAAGTTTCTAAAATATTCTGAAGCTACATCTTCAAAGAAGTAGAGCAACAGCATTCAGAGTAGGTTTTCTTACAAAAAACAGATTTTGCCATGCAGATTGTGAATGAGGCATTTATCACTAAATCAATAAATGTACCACTTACTTTGGTAGTTAGTTTGACCCTGCAATTTTGAGTGTTAAAATAAATGAAGCTACAATAAGATAACAAAAAAAAAAAAAGAAGACAGGTGGAAAGTTTGTCTCCCTTAAAACAAACATGAAAGAAGATATTTGCAAAGATTTGAGTTGAAGATCATGAATGTGAATACAATCTCATGAAACACTGCCAAGAGTTGACCCACTAATGACAACAAGATGAGAACGCTGTCGCTGGTTTAATAGGGAGCAAGAGGAGGCTTTTTAGATAACGATACACCAGTCTACTGAGTCAGGGCCAGACTCTGCAGGTAATCAAACACCTCCTGCTGTTCTGATGAGCATAAGTAGATCACATCACCTTCTGTGCAATATCATGCTTTACACTTCTCAGAATAGCATCTGCTTCTTTAATATATGTGTGTCACAAGGGGTTTGGGTAGGAAATCCTTGGACAATAATATTTTAGAAGAGCTTTTGTTGGCTCTATTTATTTTCCAAACGTGCAGGTGTAAGAGGCAGAAAGGTTTGGCTCTAAATGCTACAACATTCCTCATCTGCACTTCTGGCTGCTCTTCTCATCAGAATACTGAGAGTTGGTAACTGGCACTGCTGTATGATTAATTTTAGCGTTTAACATGTACTACCTCTGTGCATTAACGAAGCTAATCAAAACTAAATAATATGTGGCACTATTCAACTGGCTAAAAATAGAGCAAATTACATCAAATTCTTACCCCTTTTGAAGTCAACAGAGTTAACTGTTCCAATCAGCATAGGTGTTGAGCTTAGGCTTGGTTATAGACTGAGTCCAGCTCTAGGACTGACCAATACAGAAAGGGCATCCATCTGGCATGCTGTCTGAACATCCTTCCTTCCAAATCCTCAAGGAACCATGTTGGATAAGGTACTTGAAAACAGTCCTCTCCTCACACAAAATTTCAACATAGCATCTGTTATTTTACCATATTCAACAGCAGCAAGGCCATCAACAGACACCAAATCTCTGAAACTCCCACAGCATCCTCCTGTGAAAGGCATGTGATACACTGATTCACTCACTCAGGATACCTTGTCATGTGGCTGGACTGTGGTGCTGAGCTTTCTTTTGAGAGCACTTTTTATTGCTAAAGAAACCTGTGAATACTTGTCTAGTTCTAGAAAAGCACTCGGAACACCTTTCTCAGCAATTGTTTCATATGAAAACTGAATTTGTCTCTCTGCTATTTTTATTATGCATTTCTCAAACAAATATCAATAATCACTCTATTGTCACAACACTTTTGATGAAACATATTCAAATTAGAATTCACCAGCTATGAATGTTTCCCCCCCAGGTTGTATTCCCATGGATTTCTCTAAGAAGCATTCTCCTTTTAAAGCCAGGCATTTGTTCCAGGCTTAATATGGTGCGTTCATACATTTGTAATTGGGTGCTAGATATCCAGCCAAAAAAGTAGCTACAAATAGCTATCAGGCCAATATGCAAATATTTCTCTGTAAAACACACTAGACAGAAATAAAGCATCTCTCCTATTTTGTTGATGACATATGTTCCCTGTCTCCAGAGGTGATCAGATCACTCCAGACTAGAGCCCAAGCATATCATACAGACATTAGGGATGATTTGGGGAGCAGAGAACTGAAGTTTGAGATTCAAGCTAATATGGCAGCAGGATCTCATTCTCATCAGCTGAGGAGGTGGCTGGAAGTAAGGGGTCTGAAATGCAGAAAGAAATGTTAAGCTGAGATATCAGGAAATGTTCCATACGGTGAATTGCCAACACTTGGAAGAGAATGCCTCCGGTGACTCCAGATGTCTGTGCACTTTCTTAAGCACCAGTAGAACAAGGCTTTCTGGAGAATGGCTTGTACACTGAGAATGTACAAGTGGCTTGTACTTTCTGGAGAATGGTACAGCTGACCCTGGTTTGGAGCCAAGAGGTTTACCAGATGGCCATTACCAGCTATATTTTACATGTGCATAAAGCCTATGTACATATCATGTGCATAGGCTTTATTTTAAACCAGAACACCACAAATGGGAATTTAGCCCTCAAAAGAGCACAAGTACTGAGCAATACCTTTGGCTCAGCTTTTCCTCTACCCCTTTTCAATCAGATACTCCTTTTACTCCTTTCAAGCTACAGTCCTTCTTGTATTCCTCAGTCTCCTGGCCCATTTGCATACAGATTTTCAAAACTCTTCTATGCTTTAGGCTTATATTATCATTTCATTTTCCAGTCACTCTGCTTGCCAGCTTCTTTACCCTCCATTACCTTGTCTGATAGAATTTAGATTGCTTTTCCAGTATCTACTTCACCAAACCATTTAAAAGTCATTTTTAACCACTCTT
Organism: Leptocoma aspasia; assembly: GCA_013399835.1. Classification (NCBI taxonomy): domain Eukaryota; kingdom Metazoa; phylum Chordata; class Aves; order Passeriformes; family Nectariniidae; genus Leptocoma; species Leptocoma aspasia. The sequence goes on along the minus strand of VXAX01000445.1, from coordinate 33,679 downwards.
GTATTATTTCTACAGCAACTTTCATTTATTATTCTCAAAACTCCTTATATGTTGTACATACAGGTCTAAGACTATGAGGAGAAAAATATATCTTAGGTAGAAGTTTGTTAGTCGTGGAATATTTTGTATCTTCTTTAAGCAGATGTTTCAACTATCAATAATAACTTTTCATCATGTCATGAGTACAAAAGACTTCCTGTCCATAAAACCATGAATGCAATACTATGACAGGAAGTGCTTTAGTACTTCCTGTCATAGAATTGTGTGCATTTAGCAATTTATTTAGAATGTTTATTAATGTAGCTGCAGAGACCTGGGGGTTTTTGACATCTTCACTTGGAAGATGTGTCTAAGGCACAAGCAAATATCATCTCGATTGTAATTGTTATCACTCGATAAACAAAATAATGGAGAAGGAGCATATACAGTATATGCATATACTTACAGTACATGAGTGTGTATATATATACTCCATAGACCAGAATATGGCACATACATGGCAGGTACTGGCACGCATAATCTGGGGAGGACTTTGCATACACAACCTAGGGAACAGCAGTTACACCAAAGAAGCAGCCAGAGGCAGCTGTGGAACTCAGAAGTGAAAGGGTTAAAGGAAGTACAGGTCAAAGAAGTATCTGGTACAGACCCAGTCATATCAGTGAACAGAATTTTGCCATTTGGGTGCTCTGAAAATTCTTAAAAGTAGGAAAGGGTGCATTAGATGAGATTAAAGGGGTAAATTCTCATCTTTCTGGATGAACTGCACAGCTAATTGTAAGGTAAGTGCCCTGTAAAGACCCTGTAAATGTCATGACAAGGTATTCAAACATTATTTTCCCCTAGTATGGTCACATTTAAAAAAAAATAAATTGGGAATAGATGCAAACACAGCTACCACTGTTGTGTTTATACTTTAGCCAGAGAAGTTGTGGATTCCCCATCCTTGGAAGAGTTCAGGACCAGGTTGGATGGGGGTCTGATCAACCTGTTCCAGTGAAAGGTGTCCCTGCTTGTGGCAGGAGGGGGTGGATAAGGTCCTTTCCAACCCAAACCGTCCTATGATTCTATGAAATTCTGTGTGCAGTGCTGATCTTGCCATTTCACAAAGGATGTAACAGAACCTGAAGAAGGGAACATGCAAGGATGATTGAAAGTATGAGCAACACCTGTGTGAGAAGAGGCTAGTCAGACTCTTGAGCTTAGCTGGAGGATGACTAAAGAGGAGTACAATATAGTTCTATGAAATAATTGCTAGGGAAAAAGTAGCTCATTAATTTGGCATGCAGAAGGGTTAAAACATTTCAAAAGAAACATTTCTTAGTATAATTAAACTCCACGTGAGATGTTGTAGAAGCCAGAAGTATAAAGAGACAGTAGAGACAGGTAATGGCACTTTAAGGCATTGGAGCATCACGACACAGATGGAACACGCATCCAGGTCTGAAGGTCCGTGAGTTGCCATTTACAGAAAGGCTGGATGGCACCAGGGAAAGATTATTCAGTATTTGCCCTGCTTCCTTTATTTTTCTCCAAACATCTGTTACTGGATATTGAGAGAAAGTGTTATATTTATATCTCTCTGCTTTGTTTGTATCATCATTTTAACTTTTTAAATGCAAAGTAGCTAAACTATAAAAGGAGAACACAGCAGCAAGCACACCTTTCTATCTCTTTGTACACTCAGATACGAACCAGTAGTAACTAAATAACAACAAAGGCATGTGAAATTCAATGACTGACATGATGGCATTATCAAACTAGCCAGACAACTACCAGAATTTTGTCCAAATGCTATTAATTTCATGACCTTTAATTGACTTTTGCAAGATATTATGCAAGACAGCCATGTGAACATCTGGGGCCCAAGAAACTTGGTGCAAAAGCACCAAGCTTGAAGTGTCCCTCTTAAGGAATGTGTTATTTCAGTGAAGGAAGTGGTGGAAGATTACTGAATTGTAAGAAATTGTCATCTAGTCACAGAGGAGTTTAGGAAAGTGAAATGATTTAGAGTCTCAGAAATCGTGAGGGTAGACTGGACTATGTGTTCTGGACAAATAGGATTAAAGATATAATGGCAAAAACAGAACTGTAGAAAAAAATCTGTATCTGCTGGATAGATTATTATTAGTTACCAGATGTTTTCAGCAGCAATTTTGGTTAAAATTTATTGAACTCTTTCTAATGCACAGTGATGGTAAAATTCTAGAAATGTTCACCAGGAAAAAGGACCTGTGAACTATTAGGTTTCTAAATATGCAGTTTCAGCCTCATGCAAGATGACAACTTCAGTTTTAGAGTTTTTGCTCACACCAATCTCCTCTATATTGCCTACTCTCCTAAAACATTACATGGCACCTACCTCCTCCTTTGCATTATAATAAGGTGCCAAGTCTATTCCAGGTTGATTGGGCAAAGTCTTGTTACCAACAGATAATACCAGAAATTATAGTCTCTATCATATAATTAATATCAATCTGAATAGAAATAAGGTGTAGTTGCTACTTATTAAAATTCTAGTTCCAAGCCATGAAAAACATGTATAATTAATTTCATAAAAAGAGAGCAGATTCTGCTAAAATCAAGTGCCCTCTCATCACAGTCATAGTGAATGTTCTGCTACTTATGGTCTGCACATAACTTCATTTAATTAATTCTCTTTAGTAAAACTTTCATTATCCTAATTTATCTCAACATAGAAAAAGTGTTGATTTTACTCAATTTAATCAAGCTTTGATTTTACTCTATTTAATGACTACTCCTGAAAAACATCTGCTTTGTTGTTTGAATTACACCTTCTGAGTATGAAGTTCAGAATTTTTCATTCACACTTGGACTCTCAGCTTACAGTTAAGTTAGGGAGTGCAGTCTCTTTCAATAATGAACCCAAACGCACTGTTCCAATAAAGCTGAAAAACTGAATTACACAACAAAGTCCTAACAGTTTGGGGTTTTGTCAGGTTGTTCAGCACAAATGGAAAGAGAACACCAAACCCCGGAAAGGATAGCTTTCAAATTTCAGTCAGACAAATGACAAAAGTTGTAAAGATTAAGAACACGGGATCAGTATAGTTCCATCTCCTGCAAAAAGCCTGTATTAAATATTTACATTCTGAAAGTATCATGATGTATCTGATTTCTGTGAGTTTGAGAAACATATCTAACATAAGGATCTGAGTGTTATATCTAAAAGTATGCTCTTAAAATCTGTGGGAGGTGATAAGCACAGGATTCTTACAGAGGCTGAGATATCTGCCTTTGGCTTCTTGCAGTAGAAACTCTCCTTTAGAAATAAATAAATTAGAAATTTTTTTTCAATAGTTTTTAAGGACATTGAGAACATTTACAATTTCAGCAATTATTTCTTGTGTATTCAAAAGGTTGTCTAGTTTAAGCAATTGCAGAAAGGAGTCAGAAAATCCAGTTTTTCCCAGACAAAGCCTTCCAGTTATAAACTACAGTCAAAATAAATAATGTTTTAGTGAGGTCCCCTGATTTAAAATATGTACTTCAACAACTACTAGCATTAAGAAAACTCAAGATGGATTGACACTGATGCCTGAACACATTTGAATCAAAGCTATTTCAACACAAACAGGTTACACCTCCCTCACCAGCCAACCTCTTCTCAGAAAACATGCAGGAACATTATACTTCTACTCCCTTTCAAATTCTGGTGATTTAAGCATAACTATTGGTGAAACCAGACCTGGCTGTGTCTTTCCCTAGCAAAGAGGCTGTTATTATTTATTGTCACTAAATGACTCAAAAAACTTATTAATGCTGCTCAAAGGACAAAGGAAGCTAAAACCACTAGTGGAACATCCATCTGCAAGAACACATAATTGTCTAGAACAATAGAGTAGATAGAGCTAAAATAAATAATAAAGAAAGGAGCAGGGGTGGAAGGATTATTTCTAGTATGTCAGAATCTGACCCTAAAGGAAGGAGCTTCTTGCTGTTGTGAGAGTGGTTGTGGAGGAAAGTCAGGGCATGATGCTTCCCTCCATTCTCTATCCCTACACTCCGCAAGGGTACTGTGGGTGAAAGGAAAGCAGTGGACCAGGAGGAGCACATAATACTGGTCAGATGGATCCAGCAGCATCCCTTCTTTCACATAATGGCTGCATCTGGTACTGGCATTCTTCTTAGGTCAATTTGTAGCATTCTCTTGAATTGTTACTTTCAAATCTCTGAATAAAAGCTAATTATTTTCAGCAGTTTTAAAATCAGAGGGACAATTCTTGTTCCAATGGCACCTACTAAAATCAAAAGCAGCTTTGTTGGAGATACACTGTGAAAATACAGCTACATAAGATCTTGAGATCTTCACACTCCATGATAAGGAAAAGACAAAAGTAATAAATAACTCAAATTCCACAAAAACATCCCAACCAACCAAAAAAAAAACCCAAAAAACAAAATATAAAAACCCCCAAACCCAAACAAACAAAACCAAACAAAAAACTCAAAACACCAAAACCAAAAAAAACACCACCAAAAACCAACCAAACAAAAAAACCAACATGAAAATGCATTTAAAATACAAAAAGTTTTATTATAAACTGCAGGTGAACACTTCTTAAAATCCCCATTCTTTGATATAAGGTATAGTAGATTCTGTAATTTATAATCACAAAAGAGGATGCAATAAACAAAACAAAAATAAAAATAAATTACTCCCAATATTTTTATTTCCGTCTTTTAAAAATGCTGGTGAATTCTGAGTTCCATGCAGAATGTATATCAGCAGAAACGAGTAGTCTGAAGGCATGAAAGCTGCTCAAGTGCTGCAACGTCCTTACGCAGAAGACCAGTGAGTGATGTGAATGCTATGAACAATCTGACAGTTTGCAGACACATTGAGCAGCAGCAAGACTGCATTAGAATTTTAAAATATCTCACTAGAAACTGTAGCTACAGCATTTGCTGTGCAGTGAGCTAATCTGAAGACAAACTGGCAAAAAACAAGAAAAACAAAACTGTAGTAGCTGGCTGATAATGCATCAGCTACAGAAACAATGTAAGGAAGAGAAATGCAGAAAGACAGACAGGATTTTGCTTATTCAGTATAATAAATCAGTCTTTCAGTGTCATGAAAAATTACCAGTTTGGGCACCTGTGCTTTGCATAATTAATATGCAAATAATTAATTATAAAAAGAGTACAAAGGTGAACAGGGTACCTGAAGTTATGAGCACTGAAAGAACAAATCCCAGTTTGTGTTGTATGAGTGCTATCAAGGTAGCCAGGTCCCTCTATGGACTCAAACCCAGAGAAGACTGGGACAAGGCAACTCCTAACCTCAGCAGATCTCTTTCAGTATCAGTGGTTTAGCACTTTAGAATTTATTTACCTGATACAGAGATTTTTATCATTATCCACCTCTGCCATGATGCCTAGATGAAGTGAGCTAACATGTAATTAAGCTAAATGATTGGGTTTTTATATACTTTAGCAAAAATGTGTTCCTGGATACATGCATATGTGTACTTTACAGATGGAATGGTCATTTATTTTGTATGTTTTTATGTTTCTCCACTTCTACCTTAGACTGTAGAAGTCAGACACTTTGCTATCACCCTCGTGCAGCACTAAACAGAGAAAAGCCCTGATCCTCTCTAGCTCCTCCAAGTAAGACAGACATTACTGATAGTGGTGATCAGGGCCAGAGTCCTGAACAGCTCAGTCCCAAGACAGAGTCCTGGTGTTCCAGTGCTGTGTATCTCAAGTCTTGCATGGACTGACTGCCACAAGTAGGAATACTGGGGATGAATGCTGAATTTGTAAGTAACAATTGATGATCTGTGGTAAGACCTATCATGACAGGTTGACTCATGCATTAGGTGAAGATTCTTTTATAACCACAGAAAGTATATAATAAACCCTCAGATTTTTTTAATTGCTGTGCACTTGAAAGTTCTGGAAACAATACATTCCTTTTTTTTCCCTCACATCATCCAGCTGTTTAGATAAAATGTGTGCAATTAATAAGATGAGAGACGTATGCTACTAGGCAAAAATATTTTCTATTTTATTCCTGTGTCTAATATATATGTGCATATACTAGATACATCAATCTACTACATATCTATTCTCTGTATCAATTTAAAATGGTATGTTCATTTGTGTACCCAGTGTATTGTGTCCTTTCACTCTTTGAACACAGTGTACATTCTTGCCACAAAATGATTTTCATATCTATATTTTCTAAATTTCTAAATTTCTAAATTTTCATATCTATATGCACATCAGGACTCAACCAGGGAATAGGCTATACACTGTATTGCTCCTGCACAGACATACATTTTTTTGTCCATTTTAAGTGTTTTGAGGAAAAGGGATGTAATTTTCTTCAGATTTTTCTCATCCTGCACTCTTGAACATATCTCAGCATGTTGCTTATTCTTGCTAATTGCAGTTAATGAAGCTACAATTCTCAGGCACCGTTGCTTCCTAATGAGGATGTATTATCCTTGCTGGATCCTTTGGCCATGGCTGCGGTCACCAGCCCATCTTTAGCTGAGTTTGCTCAGCCTGTTAAGGGAATGACATAACATATTTGTCTGACTCATTGACCCAAGGAGAATCAACCTATTGGAGCCTGTCCAGAGAAGGGCAATGAAGATGTTCAGAGGGCTGGAGCACCTCTGCTGTGAACAGCAGGCTAAGAAAGTTGGGGTTGTTCCGCCTGGAGAAGATAAGGTTCTGAGGAGACCTTACAGCACCTCCCGCTACCCAAGGGGGGCCTTTAACAGAGCTGGAGAGGCACTTTTGACAAGGGCACAAAGTGATAGCAGAAGGAGAAATGGTCTTGAGCAGAAAGAGACAAAGTTTAGATTAGGTATTAGAAAAAAGTCTATACTGTGAAGGTGGTGAGACACTGGCACAGAGAATGCCCCACCCCTGAAAGTGTTCAAGGCAACCAGGCCTGCATGGGGCTCTGAGCAACCCACTCTAGTGGAAGGAGTCCCTGCCCATGGCAGGGGGGTCAGAACGAGACGATCTCTATCATTCCTTCCAACACAAACCATTCTAGGATTCTATAATTTCTATGAGAACACAGCCAGGACATCTCTTTGGGAAGCACAGAAGTATCTTTAAGTCCCTGTTTGACAAAAAAATAAAATACTTCTCTGCCCTTCCCCAGGGCCTTCTTAGAATCAATGATGCAGAGCGAGCATCGGTGTCAGCTTTCTCACTCCCGCCCCACCACTCAAAGACACCTGCACAGGCTCTCGTTCATGCCAGCCTTGGCCTCTTGGTGAAGATTTCCTAAAAACATATCAATTATGAAAAAATTGCCAAGATGATACCACCACAACTTCTGTTCCCATTGGTGAAAATTTTTGTTCATTACTATATCAAAATGCCTTAGAACTCAAAGGCATTGTGTGTTTTCACCAGTCCACTCAGCAATCCAACACGTGAGGGTTTTAATCCAGACACAGTTCACTATACATTAATCCTGGCTGAATTAATTAGACACAGATAAATTCTAAATTAATTAGAAGCTTTCAGGAAAGAGACAGGAGCACTACTGTAAACAGATTGAATACAAAAGCTTCTGATCAACACGAAACTGCAAATAAAAAGGCAAACAATGTGTAGGATTATGGGAGAAGGAGGGGGAAATATGATTTCTTGAGATTATCAGACTTATTTTTTGCAATGGATTGATATAAAAAATATATTTTAGAATGCCATCTTATTCTAGTCATTAGTATGTGTTCAGCTGAAATAGTGCATTTAGTTCTGAGAATCTAACTTTCCTCTATTATCTTTGAAAATAAGTGCTTCAGCAAGATGTCAACAAGAAGAGACATATGATGGACACATATAATCAATGGTATAGCCACAGTCAGCCAGGGTTTGGTATACCTTCACTCAGGGAAGTAGTGAAAGGAAAAGGCAGAAGTATTTTAAATACAAAAATTGTCAGTTAACCTCTGAAATTCATCACCATCAGGCTTTAAAAGCAAATCTTAAATGTCTATATAAACAGGATGAACACACAATTTTTGTAGCAGGAGTGAAAAAAAAAATAACTTCATGTTTGGGTGGATTTCTCACTGACAGCCCTTACAAAAATGCCTCTCCCAGAGGAAGGTCACTGTGATTTTAGAGAAGTGTTTCTCAAATCTCACTGTGGAACAGGCTGTTGTCAGCCCTGGGATACCAGACTAGAGACACAATATTTTGACATATATGGCAATTCTTGTGTTCATATACTTCATTGTTCACTAAAGTGATAGCTCATTTAGACTAGGGCATTGGTTCTCTTCAGCAACCTGGCAGAAGATAAAACAAATATCAGCCAATTTATCTTTTTTTACCCATTGTCAATCAGTAAGAGGCCCAGAGATGCATCAGCCTGTTAAGGGGATTATGTGTTCAAACTGCCTCCAAGACCAGGACAGGATTCACTGATGAGGCAGGACCCTTCTGGTCCTAAATTACTAAATACGTATTGCACCTGAAAAGCAAAGAGTTTCAGGATTTTTACATTAGGACCACAATCTTCCATTCAAGAAATGCAACATCAGTTTTGCTTGAATATCCATCAGTTTGATTCTGCATGCAAGGCACATACATAGAAAGAGCCCTTCATGTCTGAGCCCACAAAAAGTGATGCAGTGATGCTTGAAAGCACATGAGCCACTGGCAAGACATCTGTGCTTATTAAAAGCAAGAAAATAATAAATTCATATTAATTTTTTGTTTGATCAGGATTTGAATTTCATATTAGTTATGTTTGTTCAGATTTAGAAGCATCTGTCATCCAAAACCACCAATCAATATTTTATTCATCACAAACCATTTAAATCCATTGTGAAACAACCTGAAGTAATAGCTAATAGCACAGAATTTAAAACTGTTGCAATTAAAAACATAGCTCAGCATTTTCAGTCCAAATTAATGCTCTTCTGAGGGCTTTTGTTGTTGTTTCTTCATTGTTGTTCATATCCAAAGGTGAGCTGCTTTTGTTGGCTCAATTTCCTTATGGTGGTCAGTTATTTTATGTATTTATAGTTAAAAATACAGAGAAGGTGTTACCAGGAGTAAGAAGAAAGAAATGCCCAAAAAAAAGCAAGAGACCATCCATAGTCACAGACTGGTTAACTACCATGTAACTGAACACAACAGTGGATGGGATTTCCTGCAGAGTAACTCAGCATTTCTGTATAGGGAAGAACATTTCAATTCAGCTTTGCCTGCTGAGTAAGCCTTGTGCCACTGAGGAATTACTGAAAACATAATGGTCAGGCTCCTGCCACTGAATCTTTCTATTTCCCATCTTGTCACAGAAATTTCTATCTTTGAATAGTGAGGCTGTCTGAAAAGAAAGCTATGCTGTTGCCTTTGAACTACTGACAATTTGCAGCTATGCTGATTGCCACAGATTTTAATGATAATTTGAATTACCATGTAGAAAACCTTAAATAATTATTACTTTTGTTTTCTTTTGTATTCTTTACTTAGTTAGAATTGTATTCTTTACTTAGCTAATTTTCATTGTTGGCATGCATTGTTGTTTTCTCTTTACTGACAAAAAGAAATTAAGAACTTATTTAAGTAATACACAATTGTTTGGACTCTTCAGGGTCTTAGAGTCAGACTCCTGTGAATAGCATCTGTCGTGTTTGTTAAATGTCTGCCTCTTTGTGACTTGTGTCAAAATGATTAGGGTTATAAATTCAGATTCATCCCATATGCATAACACAGCATTTGAAGCTATTTTATGAAAAGTAAAAATCTTCAGTCTGCTGTATACCTGAAGGAAAAAATGTCAACTAATATTTTCTCTACAAAACTGCCTAATTGATAAGGAAGGCTTTCTGTCCTGGGACCCTAGGACAGTTTTGTAATCTAAAATTAGCAAACTAATCTGATTTTCTTTTATTCCTGTTGTCACCAAGTGTTTAATTAGTAGATCTGATCATCCCATCGCCAGTTTGAGAGAAAACCAACTTTTTCTGCTCTTTCAGCACATGTCAATTTCTCAGCTTGGCACTAAATAATTATTAAACGGAACTATCTGAAAAGTCCAAAATAAGGCAGAATTTTTTGTACCTGCAGAAAAAAACCTAAACCTGTATTCTAGCCTCAGTAACCAATGGTTTAAAACACTTACTCAGTGACTGCAGTGGTTTGACTACTGAAAATATTGACAATACAATAAACTTCTATGGAACAAAAATAACTAAAAAGTAACTAAAAGTATTTTTTACTAATAACATAACTTATTATATACTCATGTTTTAAATATAGGGGTTTTTTAAGATGTATTTTCAAAAGAAAATAGTTTTAGCTTGAATTTTTAAAATAATTTAAAATTACTTGGTTTATATTCTACTTTATCATTACAAGCCAGCTTGATAAATAACTTACTAGAATCAATTTTTCATTATCACACAGGTCAAGAAAGAGGAAGAAAGACGTTTTTACATAGTATAAGGTAATAAACATGACCGTATTCCTGGGGCCTCAGCATGTACCTTGTTGGACCTTCTGGGAGTTGGAAGTAGCAAGACATGAGTGGACCAAAATAATAAGCTGGGAAAAAAAGAGAGATACGGTGTAAGAGACCAAGGTTCAGCAAAGACTGACTGCAACACAAGAAAATGCTTATAAAAGAAGGAATAGTCCCAGAAAAGAAAAAAAATGGAGCAAACGTCAAGGTGGTCAACAGCAGTCAAATATCAAGGCATAGTTGCCATATGGGCCTTTATTGCAGAATTGTCCGGGTTGGAAGGGATCACAAGGATCATTGAGTCCATCTCTTAAGTGAATGACCCACACAGGGATTGATTCCACAACCTTGGCTTGCTTAGCACCATGCTCTGACCAGCTGAGCTAAAACCAGTTCAACACGTGTAGCATACGGGAAGTGATTTCTGGCTGCTGCACAAAGTGCCAAATGTCCAGGAGATTTTTCACTATGTGCATTTGATTCATACTAGAGACCTTCAATGTGATGAGGACAATTCATGGTTTCAGTCATCATTATTAGGGATTGGAGCATATTTGGTACATACCCACAATGAATCTTCTGGTTTAGTTTCCTCTGAAAGCAATTTAGGTCATTCAAACTGCAACTGCTCTATGATGCAAAGAAATGCACGGTAACTGTTGACAACTGGGAGATTTGCTTCAAAAATACCCTTCTGCTTCAATCTGGGCTGACAGTGAATCCACCAATGACACATGGGAGCCTAGATCTTCCTTTACCCAGACTGTCAGGCTGGTCCTGGCACATGGATATCAAGGCATAGGAAGAAGGGAAGGAACACTGCTTCATGTACAACGCCACACAGAGTCTTAGCTCCAGATTTCAACTGCTGTGAGATGGGAGCCCTTCACATTGAGGCTGCGTGTCCCTGTTTTGGAACAGGTAACATTCATTCTGATATTTCCTGAACTGATCTCTTGGAAGCCATTCATAATATTTCTGTGTGTAATTAAATACATTTGCACAGTTCCACAGGAGCAACGGGATACTAATCTTAAAAAAAAAATCCTCTTTTCTTACATATAGGTAGATGAGGGAATACACAGAAGCAATAAGACAATATTGATCTGCACAACAAGCAGCATGCTGCTGGTGGAAACCAACTACACAAAATATGGGCTGCACTTACAATAAGGTTCCACTTACAAATATTTTTTAAAGGTTAAATGAGCATAATATTATAAAGATGGTGTCAATTTCTATATATAAGATTTACATACTAAGGCTGACAATATCATTAGAAGATTTAATCTAGTTAAAGGCAATGTTCATAAACAACCTACTGGACTGTAATTGCTGATTTTCCTTTTACTCAACTATCTATGAAGTCTTTTATTAACCCTCTATATGATCCTTACTATAATTTATGACCACAACATGGATTTTTGTGGGTTTTTGTATCCCATCCACTTGACAATTTCTCTAGGCTAAAAAAAACCATTTTAGACAGTGCTTATAAGCAGGTGTTATCAACACACTATGTTATGCTGTTGGAAGAAAACCAAAGTTTATTGCAGTTCTCCTCTATATTAAGCACTTTGCCACTTGGGAGGACAACATTGCTTACAGAAAAAATGTTTCAAAGCAGTTTAAAATTAGTTTCTTCTTTCTGCTATTATAGTTTACTGGCACTCTTTCCTTTCTCTTTTCCTTTCTCTATGTTCCCTTTGGGACAGATGGAGTGAGTAACAGTGAATAAAATGATACAATTAAATTAAATGCAGCAAGCTTCAGCAAGCACAGTTCCTGATCCTGCAAGATGCCAAGTACTCTCAAGTCAAGATAAGGTACTTAGAGCTCTACTCTGAATGAAACAAGCGTAAAAGACTAAGTATGAAACTCATTAATATGGAACAGGCACCAAAGAAGGGCATCTCTTCCTTTACCTACAGGACTACTCCTGAATCACTTAAATGGTCAATTACCCAGGTCATCACTGCAATATCAATTTCCATTTTTGACTCCCATAGTCCTACGAAAATCAATGACTATACCATTGGTGCGTATTGGTTTTCATGCACTTTGATGCTCCCTTTTCCCAAACTGCTGAAGCCAAAAATTGATATTACAGTATGTTCTTTATAGGATGCCTAATGATAAAATATGTTTTTAATGAGCACGGTCATACCCCATTGTTTTATTTATTTTTCATAAAGCCAAGTAATGATAAGGGAGTGACTGAGGATGACTCCAAGGGCCACATTCAAAGCAATGCCTTTTTTAATGGCATTTACAAAGAATGGCTTTTCACTTTTACACCACCATTCATATGTGGATTTCAAAGCCCTTGACAGACACCAATAATACCTCCCAGTTAATTGAACAATTACAGGGAGACAGAGGAATCACAAACAATGGAGTGGAACACAGCAGCTAGTTAGCAGCAGAGCTACACCTTTCGATGTCAAAGCTTAGAACAGTACTCATATCTGTCTAATTTGGAATCAATTGAAAAGTCCCCAAACCCATAAAAATTCTTGATTCTTGTGACACATACCACTGAAATTAATTAGACCACTTGCAAAAACAGGAGTAAGGTGTTATCCTTGTAGAGTGTGAGTATGTCAAGGACACTAAGGCTAGTACCCGTTCCCAAATCAAATTTTTATCAATGCAAATTTCAATCAGCTGGAAGGACAGGCTTCTACATACCAGAATCATAAGCCTAAGGAAAAAAATTTACTCAGCCTCCTCTATGCTGGAAGTCAATCCATTAGCCCTACATAATTTAAAGAAAACTATTAAATCCTTAAAAATACAGAAACTTTAAAGACTTATTTAAAAATCATCAGACCGAAGAAAATGTATTCAGGAATCAGAATTCTTCATACTGCAGTTAAATAAGACCGTGACTCCAGCACACAGTTTGAGATGAGTATAGTTCAGCTGGTTTTTCTGGCTCTTTTACCGCTTTATCTCCCTCTCTTAATCACATAAAAATATAGAAGTAATAGAAATCAAACTGAATTCTACAGAATTATGTGCATAGATACTTCCTTTTCAACAAAAAAACCCAATCAAGTCTATTATGACAAATGTGTTTTGACAAAAAATTAAAGATGATAGATTATGCTTTATAATGGTCTCTCTTTACTTAACTATTTGTCAGGTGTCACCTGACAAATCACAACAGTTATCATAATCTACAACAAATTGAACCATCCAAAAAAAGCCTTAATCTAATAGGTCTGTTATCTTTGATATAGACATCAAGTTACTGCTGGCCATCTATTAATCTATTTTATGTGCAGGATTACACCAGAATTCAGTTTTTCCCAGGATTATCACAGATCAAGAATTTTCTGTCAGAAAATTTGCTATTGGAAGAGACCTTTCCTCACCGACGTATTTAGTCAAGATACTCAAATTCTAGCCTATTCATTTCAGAAGGATGTAAGTTCCTTTTCTGAAGCTCCACTCTGGGACTGACCACCATGCAAACAGTGTAACTACAGACAGCAATGTGGCTGCACATAAGGCAGAAGCTGCATTGTGCAGTGTCTCTTCACAGACTTCAGGCATTGTGCTGGCTCTCCTCCCTTGCATACACTTTAACCAGTTTCCAAACAACAGAGTTGAGAACAGCAATGCTTGCACCAGACATGTGCTACCTGGGTGAGCTCTAAATTTTGGGTTGAGACCATACCTGTTGTATGTTCATAGGAGTTCTATCAAAGCAAAACTGAGCAAAACATAAGTTAATATACACCTGAAAATAGTATTTTTTCAGAAATATCATGTCCAGGGTAATTTGAATCATAGTTTTATACTCTCAGTAGGTAAGAATACTTCTTGTTGTTGTTGTTTTAATGAGAAGGGTGAATTCTGAAAAATAATTGCTGGGAATTAATATTTTTAAAAGTTTCAGCCCATCCTGAGCTGTCTCAGATGTAGGCTTTCAGTTTGGGAAAGGCAAAGAAATCAGCAAACAGTTCACACTTCCCTTACCCAATGGTCAGAAATTGCTGTGGCAGAGGCTCTTCAGGCATTTAGCACTGCTGAAGCACCACATCATGTCCTGATGGTAGCCACAGCTACACAGACCAGGAGAAAGTAATAACAGTGCTCTTCCACGAGTGAGTTCACCTGCCCCTGCCCATGGAGTGGGCATCATGGTTACTCTGCTATAGCCTTGTGGGTGGCAACACAACTAGAACTATTCACTGGTTTCTGAACCCTTCGTTTCAACAGTTGTTCAGCTGCCTTTGTAAGAATCTGCAGGTAAACAGCATGATCAACCATTTCCTTGTTTTGGAAAAGGAAACAAAGGAAGCTGCAGTACTTTGCCAGAAACAATTCTAGTGGCAGCAAAGTTGGCTACAAAAGAATCTCAACAGACTATGGCAGCAGTCCACATGAGTTATTTTTCTTAATTATGGCTCATAAATCCTATGAGCACTTTACATTAACATTAATTGGAAGTCAAGGGTTCACAGTACCCTCCAGGAATTGACACTACAGAAGGCACAGAAAGTCTTCCACCAAGTAACATAAGGATTTCAGTCACAAATAATGCCCTGTGGTTTTATTTTTATTTTGGGAGGAGGGAAGGGAAGGGAGCCAAGATACAAGCAGAGTCTTATGAGCAACTACAGATTCTTCTCCCCTGTCTTGCCCCATTAAATGTAACAAGGCTCTCCAGCCTCTCTACTCCACATTACTCTAATTCAATCCCAGTTTCCAGTCACCATTGCTAGCCCTTCCATTTATAATACAAGTTAATTTAAGTTTTTCTCTAGGAGCAGTACAATACTGAGGACTTTCATTTTCTCTCAGTGTTAAACAACCAATGTAGTCAGACAGAAATTCCAGCTATAACATTTTGCATTTTTACAGTATTGTTCATTTTTGGATGCTGTTTTACTTAGAGGCTCACCCAATATGAGGGCCTGGCGTGCTGTATGCTAAGCAGCTAATTAAAATTATCTTCCTGAGCCAAAAGGTTTGCAGTCTAAATAGGGAAAGAACGGCAGAGGAAAACAAACCAGTGACTTTTATACATTATCAAGGCAGCAGTACGGTCAAGTCCAAAGCCAGCTCAGACTTCCACAAGGAACCATGCTGTTATTCAGGCACTACCTAAGCTCTGTGACACTTCTAAGGACAGATACATCCATGGAAATCAGGAGGAGAGACAACTCAAGGACTAGCCTAAGATCTAAAGCATCTTCTGTGAAAGTGCACAAAATAACTTCCACACCTCACGCTTCTTTCCCATCTCCATTTTACACCTCTCCTACACTTCAGAAGGATGTCATGTCCAGACGTGAAGACTTGCTATAGAATGGGATAATTATGGAATAGTCAGTTTGAAAAAGACCTCTTAAGATCAACCTCTTCCTCAAAACATGGGGAATTCCAAACAGAAACTGGGTTGCACAAGAACTTAACAAATTACAGTTATCTACAAGGATGGAGACTCCACAACCTCTCCAGATAATCTATTCCAGTACTCAAATACCCTCCCCTCCCTGTAGAATAAAACTATATCATATCTAAGAAATTTGACTAATGCCTTTGAATTCCTATGCAGAAACTTGTACCCATTAATCTGGCCCTTCTTCTGTGCATTTCTAATTCTATTCTCTCTCTCTCTCTCTCTAGCTCTCCTAGAGGTAGTGGAACACTGCAGTTAGATCCTCCCTTAGCCTTAATTTGTCCAGCATAAACAACCACAGTGCTCTCAACTTTTCCTTGCACTATCCCAATTTTCCTATGCTGCAGATCTCTAACCATCTTACTCCCTGCTGGACTGGTCCAGTTTATTCCTCTTTCTCTTGCACAGCAGGTCTAAATTTGACATAGTTCTCTACATGGGTTATTATAAGTAATGAGCAGAGGGGAATAACCACTTGACTTGCTGGCTACAGACTTGACAAGGCTGCCCAGCATGCAACTGGCTTTCATTGCTCTAGCATGTTCCTGCTGACTCATGATCACCTTGCTGCCCACTAGGACCCCCAGGTCTCTCTGCAGCATCACTTTCTAGACAGTTGGCCCTCAGCCTGCACTAATCTGTCTTGCCAGAACACTGCCGCTGTATAGTGAACATTATGAGGGCTCTACCAGCCCATTCCTACCATTTGTTGAGGTCACTCTGCCCCAGTGTAGCATATCAACTGCTCTCCTTCCACACACACAATTTTGCATTATTCATGAACTTGCTGAGGACACATACTGCCCCTTTAGGGGCATGACAACATTATTTATTAGAACAGGCTGCCCTGGGGAAAGGGTTAAGTCACTGTCCCTGGAGGTGTTTAAAGACATGTAGAAGTGGTGCTTAGGAACATGGTTTAGTGGAGGACTTGGTAGCGCTGGTTTAACTGTGGGATACAATGGTCTTACAAATCTTTCCCTGTCTGATTATGCCTTTTGCTGACCCAGAGATGGGGTAACTGAGAAGTGTTTTAAAAACATGAATTATAACATCTATATTGTCTCACCCTTCACATGAGACTGAAAATGGAATAAAAGTTTTTAAAATGCCTCTCATTTGCCCCATCTCTGGGTCAGAAAAAGACATAATCCAGCATTTCCCAAACTAAATGGTTCTGTAATTCTATAAACCTATGAAGATGTTAAACAGTATCAGCCCCAATACTGATTGCTGAGGAAGATCAGTTGTAGTCACCTGCCAGTTTTAATCCAAACCATACAGGAGTCTCTTTGAGCAAACAATCCAATTTTTCAAAACTACCCAATTCATGTCTCACCAACTCAGCTACAAAAATAGTGTGGGAGATCACGTCAGAAGCCTTGTCAAGATAAACAACAATCACAGCCATTCCTTTACAACAGAGCATTCATTTCTTTCTAGAAAGCAAGGAATTGGTCAGGCACCATTTATCCTGGTAAATCAGGGCTGTTCTCAGTTATCTTCTTGCTCTTCAAATAGCTGGGAAGTAGCTTTCAACATGACTTCCTCCATAACCTCTTCAAGGACTCAGAGATGATACAAAGCCTCCAGTTCACATAGTTCCCCTGCTTGCATTTTTGTAGAACCTCATTAATTTAATAAAACTGTGGAACAATTGATTGGCTGAAAAATAGATGCAATTAGAATGAAAAACAGCCCAGTGGAACATCAAACTACAAAATCCTTACAATGTTTCCTGTGTCTGATGCAGCACCAGAGGAAGGAAGAATTCTGAATATCCTGAGCAGACACCTGCTGTGCGGATTTTCCACATGGAGTGCTATTTGAAGTACACAATTATCGAAAGTGAGCTATTAACTGCTAGATCTTCTCCATGGTGTCATATAGGACACTATAATCAAGCATTTATCTGGCTAGAACAGAAATAAGACAAGACATTCCTGTTTATTCAATTTCTCTTGTAGACTTAAAGATGCTTCTCTAAAATCTCTGTCACGTTCATAGAAAAATTCAGGAAACATATTTAAAATTGCAGAAAGGAAACTGGATTCTCATCTTAGAGGATGATTTTTTTCTTTCAGAAGTCCAGCTCCTATTAAACAACAGAACACCTTTTACTGCTTTCAGTATGTGTTAGACTAAGCCATTGATTGCACTGAGTACATGACTAATATGAAGGAAGAGTAGAGACCAGCATATATTCAATCTGAAGTTGTTCTGAGACAGCCAGGAAAAACAACTTCCCTCTAGAAAACAACCTGGAATTCAAAGTTAACAGCTATTTGACAATCAAAACCATCTGTATTATGTGGAGGACACTTAAGCACAGTTTAGAGACAGAAATAACTGGAAAACACTATAGTTTTCACCTCAATAAATCAAGATGTTTATTTTAGCATAAACACAACTTCAGTGAAATATTTTCTGGAAATTCTGAAGTACACGCGAAACCCTCTTCAGACCCAAACTACACTTAAGAGCTGCGAGTGTGTCTGCCTCTCTACATAACACTTCTGTCTGAGAATTCACACAGCATTTGACACCTTTGGTTTCTTTGCCTAGATCTTTACTAGGCATTTCAGCCACCTTTAGTTTATGAACCACTCTTTCTCTTAGACACTTTGCAGGAGTATCCATACTAAATAATCGAAAGATCAGAAATGGATGGCCAGGGAGTGACTGTTCCTTTCACAGGCTAATTCACATTAGTCTAACGTAGATAATAAAAAACAAAAAAAAAACCAAACCAGTAACATGTACAAAATGAGTCACAATTTAGCACAGAGCATGACATTTAAAATAACATGGGTCATCCAGGAACCAAATATTATTGACTTTCCATGACATTTATTCTTTTCAATGCCCAAGTTGATTTAGACAGTGGGGCTTAGGGTTCCTATCCCTCCCCACAGGCTGCTGCCCCCAAACCTTTGCAAGCAGAAGAAACAAGCAAATGTTCTTTCTTTCCTTCAGTGTAAAGCTGGATGTCTCAGCTGACCTTTTCAGGAGATGCTTTGAGACCATCTGCACAATACAGAGCATTGGACACAGCGCTGCCATTAGCAAGGGCTGTAGGGATGACTTTAATTAACAGAATCATAGAATATGCTGAGTTGGAAAGGGCTGACAGGGATCATTGAGTCCAGCTCCTGGCCGTACACAGGACATCCCCAAGAGTCACACCGTGTGCCTGAGAGCATTGTCCAAATGCTTCTTGAGCTCTGTCAGGCTGGTGCTGTGACTGCTTCCCCGTGGAGCCTGTTCCAGTGTCCAACCACTCACTGGGGGAAAAACATTTCCTGATATCCTCTCCCGACTCAGCTTCGTGCCATTTCCTAGAGTCCTGTCACTGGTCACAAAAGTGAAGAGATTGGTACCTGCCCCTCTGCTTGAGGAAATTGCAGACTGCAGTGAGGTCTCCCCTCAGTCTCCAGGCTGAATAGACCTCAGTGCCCTCCCCTCACGGCCCTTCACCATCCTCATGGCCCTCTTTTGCTCACTACCTAATAGCTCAATGCCTTTTTATACTGTGGTGCCCAAAACTGCAGCTTGACCCAAATTACCATGCCCAGCTAGCCACAGCACTGCATTCTTGTCTATGCTATATCTGACCTGAGAATAAACACAGCATTTTGCCTACAGGGTTGCCAACTTTTGTAAACACAAATTTCATTAAGGAAAGATTCCTAAATTAAATATGACATCTAAAATTTCTATGGAGAAAGCAAGCCCACAAAACACTTAAAAGAGAAACAAAGCTTTTAAAGCAATTTCACATTAGAACTCAAGTTAAGTTAAAGAAAAATAAGCTGACTAAGCCGTACACTCCTCTGTAATGGCTGAATTGCTTTCAAGTGAACTCTTCACAACAGCATTTGACATAACTAGGAAGTTCTGCATTTTAATTCAACATTCAGGACTTGAATAAATATCAAAAGGTGTCTATCTATTTATTTTATATAATTGCTAAAATTTATATGAAAGAGGTAGAATATTAATTTAGGTTCCAGCTTGCTTGCTGTGTAAGTTCTGAGAGGCTCTGCTGCCACTTAACAATAAGTAATTCCACACAGAGATACTGACAGTGAACACAATGATGTTTCTGGATTTGTTGTTGTTGTTGTTACATAACTCAGAAAGAGACCTTCATTTCTATTAAACAAGTTGGAAACTTTGCTCACTGAAATTTTTCTACTGCATTTCCAAAATAGAACAAGTACTGTCTAATTTATACATTAAAATAAGCATTGTCACTAGACTTCATAAATGTTATGCTGCTTTATAATTTCTTTATTTAAGAAAGAGGACAGGGAGAGAAATTTGACAGTGAGTGACCTCAACCTTTGCCTATATCTATAACTAATGATTTTAGAGCTTAGTTTTTCAGGTGTCTTCCATGGACTACAAAGAACACAACACTACTGGGTTGCATATAACATTCTTCTGTTGTAAGATATCGCTGGAACTATTAACAAAATCAATTAACACAAAGCTAGATCAGAACCTTGTGAAAAACTGAGTGTGGGTCTGTTAGAAGTCAAATCACTCAGAACATAACTTCTGTGGACAAAATAAGAATGTTGAATGTTTTTGCTTCTTAACCAATACATTCCACAGAAGTAAAAGAAACTTAGTGTTTTTTTGAAATGTTTTAAGACAACCAGCATCACATAGGCAAAACAAACTTTAGTTCTGGACACACAGTAAGTCAGAACACCAAGAGAACACCAAGAGAAAGACTGGACTTTTGGGAGGCACCTCAAAGGCACAGGATGCTAATAGTAAATGTTACATTTCAGTAGGTTACAATATGGCAAAATCTACCTGGCTTTTCCTGAGCTCAGCAGAAGGAAAGTCTTCTTGCCTTCGAAATCACTACTCCAGCACATAAAGGAGAGAAGCACACAGGACAGTGAACAAAGTATGGAGGAGAGAGATGCACCAAAACCTGCTTTCCAAAGTCCTGTTCTTGTGAATGGGTTATAAGGTTTCAGTCTACAACGAATCTGAAAGGAGCTATGCTTTATAACATCTCAGGTAAAAGAGACACTGAACTACCCAAACTGTTTATCAGTACTTAAAAAAAAAATCCCCAACATGATTCAAAGCAATTAATTAACACTCTGAAAGTCAAATCTAATGCTGAAATCAATAAGGTATTCTGTACAGCAACATCTGTCACACATTTGGAGTCCTTGTAATAGAGTCCAAGGTGAAATGGAGTTGAAAGTGCTTTTACTTTCACAAAACAATGTAGTGAATAAGTTTTATTCCTTTCCAATATAATGAACTTCAGTCCTTTAAACAGAGGGGATCAGAAAGTTTTCCTTGGAAGTATGAAGCTTTACTGGTCTCTTGTCATTCTGCTAGCAGCACTGTTCTACAAAGGGTGAATAGAGCTGTTAAATCCGTGTATATCTACATGTGACCTTCAGTGTGGAGTGTTCTTTCCAGCAACCATGAAGTGTCTACAACAGTGACAAGTTATTTTCTGAGTAATCTTGTGTGTACATATATATCACAGGATGATATAAGATTTCATGTAGTAATCTTACTCTGCTCAGTGGAGTTAGGGTGACATATGCTGCTTTGTGATACAGAACGGAGTAAAATTGAGTTTTCTAATATAAGTCCTGACAAAAATAGTAAGTGAAATACCAGTAGTGCCAAAGATGATGGGGCAAACAGAGCCACTATTATGGGCTTTGTAATATCTCAGACACAGTCCTTGATTTTTAGAATTAATTTCACTGGGAAATGGAATGTCTGACATGACACAGAGGTGATTTTTAAGAGGGCCATTGACAGAAGCGACCTCAATTTAACATATCAGCTGAAAGATAGTACCTCTTATCATGTAACTTCTTCTAAAATCACTCTTCAGTGACAGCATCAAATACGAGTCAAAGACCCAAGGCAATACAACAGCCACCTTGTAACTTTCTGCTTCAAAAGCTAATGTACAATGAAAAATTAACACTCTGTCACCAAAGACTTAATGGATGAATAGAAACTCATCAGGAATCACAGGTTATGCAAAAAAAGCCATTGGACTAAACTACTTCCTATCCAAAAATACTTGCATTTCCTTATCTTCCAAGAAAGAAACCAGCATTGGACTCATTTTACAATGAATGAAGGATATGACTTTAAGAGGACTTTTTTTATCCTCGTATTCTCATTTTCAATGTCTAGAAAAGTGAATTTTCAAGAATGTCCTAGCAGATAGCTCCCATTGAGCTCAGTGAAATGTGGGTAACTAGGAGTGTTCAAAAATGTGCCTAAAATTACTTGATTAGAGCAGCAAGTTAGATGTAACATCATAAACGAAAGAGCAGGGGGCCAGCCCTGTGCCCGTCCCTGCACTGAATCTGATCACATCACTTTACACTCTATTCTCTTTTTTTATACTGGATTCAGCTCAGCCACTTGGTCATACTCTGATGCAAAGAACTGACAGCAAGAGGTCCAGAAATGTAAGGAAGGAATTTACAACTTCAACCTTGGTTCCTTGTCATCTCTAGTAAGAACATTCAGCAGCTTATGTCTAATCTTCTATTGTCTTTGCTTCACAGCACAAATATCCTACATTTCTGTGCCCTTAGGCTGCTGTACTATCACTAAAGAACCTCCTTCCCAAGACACGTTGCTTTTCACATTTTTAACTCCATATATAATTTCTGTCACCTCAGGAGCAGGGAAATTTCCAAAGCAGCGTTAACATCTCAGTCGCCAGCTACTCATGTTTTAAATAAATATTTACAATGTTAATAAAAAATTCATTTTTTACCATGGCAACCTGTATCATACATATGCTACTGATGAGAGTGAGAGAACCCATTAAAAATAAATAAAAATAAGCACAGAAATGAACCACATACATTTCTGGTAACATGATACCTCCAAAGAAAATGAAAAAAATAATCAGCTCTATTAAAAATTGAGATTTTCAAATCAATGCAAGGGAGACTGGAAGATGAAATGTTGGGAGTCAATTATGAATCTTCAGTTTGCAGAGAACTTCCCCAATTTGGGCCTGTCTAGTTTTAACAGGGAGAAAATGAATAATATCAAAATAGAAACTGAATGTAAAAATCTCAGTTTGATCCTACTTCTGTCTAAACTTTACATCCCTCTATTCCTTTCTGACATACTTATTTTATAAAAATAGAAGCTTTGGAAGAAGTCCTATTTTGGCCTATTTTTTTTTTGTCCCACCTGTTGTTTCGGTTTTGTTGTTTTGGTTTTTTTTTAATAACCACAAAATATTCTGCTACAACATGAGAAGCTTATTTTAAAAACCAAAACTTTCCCCACCTTGATTTCAGGAAACACTCTAGAAAATATCAAGCCTGGACATCTCAGAAGTAGTAATCCCAATTTTTTTTCTGAAGAAGGCTTCTGCCTAATCATGTCTATGATAAAGCTTTTCAGATAAGCAGGTGATAAGGAGCAGCATCCTTCCCCTGAAACAACAGGAGCTCATCTCCTGCACCTGAAAGGCACAGATTCAAGTCCCCATGCTCTCCTGTCTGTGCTGGCTACATTCCTACAAGCACTTGTACAGGTAAGCACGATTTACCTGTACATGTGTACTCAACCGAAGAGAAGGAACTCTGCTGGAGTGTAGCCCCTCCTAGAACAGCAACACAATCAGAGCAGGTCACTCTCCTGCCTAGCAGAAATAACTCTGCTGATTTCAGAAAAATTACAGCAAGGATAAATTTAGCTCTGCACAATAAAAATGAGAACTTTACTGCAGCTGAACAATTGTCTGTACCCTATCTTTTCTAAGTAGACATAAAACATTAGGGGACAAATATTCAGTATGGTTTATTATTTTTGTTGTTGTTCTTGATGCCAGTTACTGTCGAAAAACAGAAATATTTTCAGAGCAACAAAAAAAATACTCCTATACTTCCTACTCTTCTTTAACTCTGGGAAAAAGATATTAAAACATCATGAATTACTATTTTTAATATAAGATCTTTATGTGCAATGACTTTTTTCCAAACATTAATAAATCAGGAGGAGAGGCTTGGTCTCTTTGCAAAACACAGAATACATTAGGTACAATTTGTTTTTATTGATTTTCAGGGGCATTTATAGAACACAAAGTGCAGTATAAAAAGAATATATTGCTTAAATATATTCACAATATATTCACAGGCATGTTCTTTTCATTTCAGAACTTCAGAAAAATAATAGAAGGTCTTTCCAATCTGCTGTATGCTGGCTGCCACTTCTCTGTGGCACTTGGGGCAGGATTTACTGTGAAATGCAATGGGGTTTATTTTCAATACGGTCCAAGCACGAAAACTTTGATCTCCCTTTCTATTCACTTAGAAGGAATGAGTTATCCAAAGCTACAGGAGGATCTTAAGGAACATAAAGGAACATACTGAGCATTCTGAGACCAATGGTTTGGTTTAAAAGTCTGTGTTCTGATGTTGTCTTAGGGTTCAAAGCAAGAAGAACCTGACGGTAAGTATTTAGGAATTCAACATGAGACATAAGCATGCACTCAGGTGACTTAAATCCAGGTTATGGTGACCCTCACATTTCTGGTCAACTCACAAGACAGAGCACAAAATGGAAGAGTCAAGACTCAAAACACCTCCTGAAACAGCTGGGTAAACCACTGACAAGAGTCAGAGTCACAAGAAATGCTGTGAAGCAGATGAGAGCAGAGCCAGGAAAAACAGACTGAAGACCAGAAGACTGAGCCAAACAAAGGCCTCAGGATGACTCTGAAAGGCAGACTGGAAAGGGCATAAATAATTTTGCCAAAAGCCAAGCAGACACACAAACACAGGGGGTGCACAGGCAGACAAATCCAAATGAACCAAAGCTGTGTGCTGACTGCAAGACAGAGAGCAACTTGCTGGGTCTTAAATATCTTTGAGAGGCCCTTCTTTTGACATGCACAGAGGAGCCTGTACAGCAGCTCCAATGATATGGCTGATATAGTACCTGTACTACTGTACAACTATAACTGAGCCAAATCCTGGCTCACAGGATTTGTGTAGATTTATCTGCTAGAACTGATGCTTGAAAAGGGATTCAGGTGCCTAAAAACAGACATGTAAAGATATCAGTATGGGACTGGTGGAAATAGAACAGGACTTTATTAAGACTTGTGCACTTCCACAAGTCTTAATGCTGGAGTGTAGCCCCTCCTAGAACAGGACGCCAGGTGGGGTATGAGATGTCTACAACAGCACTGCTCAGGTTTAGCAGCTGCACCACTTACTTTGTAACTGACACGGTAGAAAAGACAAAACTCAGTCAGCCCAAATGACAGATACAGAAGTTCCACAGTGATCTCACTGGACAAACAAAATGAAGCCTGACGATCCCCTTATCCTTTTAGCATTTGTATGTCAAAACACTGCTTGGTTCCGAAAATATTACTGTTTCCAGCCTAATACCACCTCTATCTCACATTACATGTCATCTCAGCTTCTGTGCTTCAAGTAGTCTTCCATTCCAGAAATAAATGTAACAAATTTCACATACAAAACAAGAGTTCAAGTAAAGTAGGAGTGCTTACAAGTCAAATGGAGGAGTGCTTTAAATTAAATTCCAGAAAGTCCCTAAACAAAGTGATATTTCACTACAGGGCAGCACAGGCTCTTCTAGAAGAAAACCAAGACAGTTCTACAGGAACAAGTTTCTCTAAACCAGAGGTTTATATTTATCTCGGTTACAGATTTACTTAACTAGAATTTCACCTAAATACACAATGAAAATATGTCATGAAAAGCAACGAAAAACTAATGAATACACAACCACTGTAAAATTAAGCCTAACACAAATTTTCTTGAACTAGAAGTGAAGAACATGTCTGAAGACCAAAATATTTATGTGCATAGAGATCAGATGCACAATTTCAGCTATTCCATTTGAAAATTTTGCTTATAGCTTTCATAAAATGTATTAGAAGTTTAAATACTGGTATTTCTCTATGACAACTGGATACATGCATTAACATGAACTAAAAAAAATAAAAAAGATGACACAAATAGAATCAGGTCATATTTAGAGTTAGCAGGGTGTTAATCTCACTGCAAGGCCAGGCTTACCTATTATTTTACATACTGGCTCTGGCGGGGATGGAGTAAATTTTCTTCACAGCAGCTTGTAAGATGCTTGTCTTAGATTCATGGTTAAAACAGTGTTAATAGCACACAGATTTTTAGCTAAGGCTGAGCAGTGCTTACAGTATGCCTAGGCCATTTCTGGTTTTCCCTCTATCCCCCAGCAAACTGGCTGGGGTCAGACAGGAGGCCGGGAGGAGACATGGCTGGGACAGCTGACCCAAGTTATCCAAAATGTTATTCCATGCCATATGCCTTGCTCAGCAATAAAACTGGGGAGGGAATCTTCCCAAGGCAGTCAGGCTCAGACACTGCCTGGGCATGAGCCTGTGGGTGAGCAGTGGAGATTGCCTTTTTCATTTTTGTCTTCATTTACTAAACTGTCTTTTTCTTGAGCCACAAGTTTTTCTTGCTTCTGCCCTTCCAATTCCCTCCCCCGTCCCTGCTGGGGGAGGATGTAAGGGAGGGGCTGGTGGGTGCTTTGCTGCTGGCCGGGGTCAGCCCATCACACTGTGTCACCAGAGGAAAACAAATGTAGCCTGTCTCTCCCATGCACTGGCTCTGCTGGAGAAGCTGAGACTGACTTTAAGTCATCACTTGACTTTTATCAGCATTTTGCATGCACTTCATGATCTGCAGAGCCCTTACAAAGGCAGGTAATATCTGAAAAGTAAAAAGCTGGGTAAATTTGCTTTCTGACTTGGAACTGCCCCCAGCTGGGAAATTATTCCTTACAAACCATAAGCTGTAACAATGAAATTGCCATTAATGCATAAATGTTTCCTGTGCTATGCTCTTGCTTGACCTTGCTTGTAGCTGTGCTGGCCAACTGCTAACACAATCTACATAGTTTAGCTGGAATTTATGGAGAACTTGGCTCTGAAACACAGTTATTTGCAATGCAGAGGACCATGAGAACAGATCCTCTGAGTTTGTCATGCTGTCTTCTGGCAGAAAAGTACAGCATCTACTTCACAGCTCTCAGAGTTATCTATGAATCCTCAACTTCTTGTTTATCCATATTTTATTCTCTTGGGTTTGTACCAAAGTATTAATAATAGTTATTGAAAAACAACCACCAGTCCCAAACATCTCCTTCTGTCCCAAATAACAGAAGAACTGTCAGATCAATGGGTAGACAGTTACTAATTTATCTGCAGAGCAGTGTAGAGCTGCATGAGATAGAAGTTGCCTCGGTACTCCAGCTTTCCAAAAGCACAACCAGCTCAGAGTTAATTAGCATGACAATGTACTGGGACACTTAAGCAGGTTTTCTAGCTCGCAAAGAATTCTTTGGTACTTCCTGAATACTGTCAGCTTTCAACTTATACTAAGTTAGTCTGGGTGGATCTGTCCTACAGAGCCAATAACACAATAGCACAAATACACCATTCAGTACACGTGCTTAATGCAGAACGAGGAAGACCAATGCTTCAACAGTTCATAACTTCAAGATTATATAACAAATCTTTTTCCTATATATTCCTATTTTACTTGAAGTATTCTATGATTATATGATTCTTACTTTCCTCAGCATCTTCAAACTTGCATATCCCATTCCAAGGAGGGAGGAGATTTTTATAGTTGTAACATGACAGTAATTTTATTCATTAAGACTTTGCCAGCCAAAGCATTTGGGGAATTATAAAAAACTTACACACACATAAAAAAAGACACAATAGAAATACAATTTTTTAAAGTATCAAAATACAAATTAAACAAGCAAAGAAAGGTGGTCTAATAAAAATGACATCACTAGTCATAAGAAAAGCTATTACTTTGAAATGGAAGAGCCTGCTTTGTTTGGTAATTATGATGAACTTCTCAAAAGAGAAGCCATGGTGAGGCAGGGATTCTCCACCTCAATGCTTTCTCACAGCACAGGCATAATTACAACCCAACACAGTATCATGGAGCAGAGCAGGAGGTGCTGGTCACACCATCTCTAGGAATGAACACGGTGCTCTTGAAGCAGTGGTCAGTATCAAAAAGGTGAAGTTGTTCTTGGTCACAGTGAGATCTAAAGGAAGGACAGCTTTGGCAAAACCTGGGAATGAGTAAGCAGAGATGGAAGCAGTGTGTTAAAGAGATTCTTCCACTCTAAACACAGCAGATGTGGCGATGGAAAGTGAAGAGCAGAACTTAAAAGAGGAAGAAGGAGAAAGAACAACATAAGGACAAAAGCCAAGGACCAGTGATGTGCTGTAGAGGTGATGAGAAACAGCTCCTCCGATCAGACCAGAGAACAGTGCAGAGACCAGGAGCTGGTAACGGAGTCAGAAGGGAAGACTACATGGTCTCAGCTACAGCAGAAGAATTCCTATTCAACATGGATCATTAAAGTACAGATTCCCGTCTTGGTATTTTATTTTATTTTATTTTATTTTATTTTATTTTATTTTATTTTATTTTATTTTATTTTATTTTATTTTATTTTANTTATTTTATAACATCTAGCACAAGAGCATTCACAATGCTGAACCAGTAATTTTCATTCAGCTTCTGATGATTAATAACACATTAACCCAAGGTGATTCATGAATCTGAGGTGACCTTTAAAACAGCAGTGGAATTGGGTGACACTTGTTAAAAAACTTAAAGCAGCCATGTTCTTGCTTTCTGAATGAGGTGCAAACACTGTGGATGTAATGAAGTGTTTTCCTTCAGTTCTGTCTGTACCTGCCTGGCATGAGATTTTATATCCAAAACCTGGAGATATACCATAGTAACAGAACCCAAATGATTTTGAAGGAAGTCTGACAAAAACACACACTTGCCTTGAATGTCATCAGCCTAGCTTTAATGATGATATGAGCTCCTTTAACATGGTTGAAGTTGCACCTTCAGAAATGCTTGTGGAAAGCAAACAAAGTGTGAAGAATTCATTTTAGGGACAAGTTCAAGTCCAGCTTCAGAGACTGTGATCTTCACACAAAGCACCAAAAATGTGTTAGGCAAATTTTATTTATATGGCAAATTTTTGAAAGCTTTTTATTCCTTCCCATTACAGCTATTTTAAGCTGAACTCCTTGTCCCCATTCTGGTCAGACTCATCTAGCCAAACTGGGATTAAATGGCACACAGCAGTGGTCCCACAGGAGTGTTCACCCCCTCATTAATTAGGCACAGAAATACAATTAAAAGTTCTGCTGCTTTCTAGAGTTGAATAAAAGCAGAAAATAATGTTTTAAAATTTTTGCTTTACACTCCCTTCATTCATAGCTTTTCAAAACCATTGCACAATGTCAGCAGAAGGAGCATTCCCCCTTTGTCAACCATCTGGGAGCTCAGAGAACAGCCTATGGGACTGCACTGGGATTCGGAGCCCTAAAACATTGTGATGAAACAGAGCTCTGTGCACCAGCCCAGCCAACCCTGCCGTTCAACATCCTGTCAGTCATCACAAAAAACATGTCATAAGCAAAGGAGGAAGTCACACCTGAGCAATAAATAGCCACCTCAGGCTTTTATGGTGCTACTGGCAGCCTATTTGCCAGCATCTGGCCTGGCAATCTTTCATTGTACAGCACTTGCTTTGACTAATACAAATCACTTGTACACAAGGGCAGCAGAAAAAAAAGCCCACAGCAACTAATTCATCAAACCTTAAAGAAAAATTAAGAAAGGAAAATGTAGATCTGAATGTCAAAGTACCATTCCACTGTTAGTCTGTGTGCAGAAATAGAGACCAAAAACTGCTGTCTTCTTGGCAAATCTGAATGTGACCAGAGAGCTGCTCTCCCCTTCTGTCCAATTGTTCTGATAAGCTGAGAGGCAACAATTGATTTTTATGAAAAAAATCTTAGCCAATCCATGACACCACACTCAGAGAATCACAACAGATTTGACAACTCTTCTCTCAATGCTCAATAATTTTGTCTCAAGGTGGAAAGCCACATCAGCATGACAGTAAATTGTTTCTGTGCATTTGAATAGCTTGGTTCTGACTGGTAACTAAATAAAGTAAGATAGACAATGCCTGACTGAGTTTTTCTATTTTTTTGTATCTCCAGGAATGCTACACGAGGCATACACGAGTGTCCCCAGTAATATGAGGGCTAAGACAACTGTAATAGATAGCCAGATTTGTAAATCCTTGGGATACCAAATGACTTATGCATTATATTACAGCAAATTGCCTCTGAAATTGTGGCATACTGCTTTGGGAAAGGAACACTCCGGTGTCCTCCCAGGAGCAGAACTTTTGTTATTCTAAATTGCTCTAATTAGCGCTCTTCAGAGCCCTGTGGCTATAGTTATTAGCTTTCCAACACAGCGACAACATTCTCCAGGCAACAAGATGGTTACAAAATATACCCTTCAAACTAGTTAGCAAAAGGCTATGGGAACTCCAAAGTACTCTTTATAATCAGAGAAAGATGTATGATTCTGTATTTTCAGCCTAAGGAGAAACCAGGCAAAATATAAGTATTACACAGTCACTCTTGGGAGAGTTTTCTTAAAATGTTTACATTAAAAATTATAAATTCTGAATGTACAGATTAACTATTTTAGTACTGCTCTAATAAAAAGCAAATAAGGTTGTCTCCCTACACACATGCACATCCCAACCTGCATTTCACAATTAAAAGCTTCTGAATTCAAGTACTGATTTAATCTTTATTGTCCTCCATCTGAATGGACCCATGGAGTGTCTGATTCTCAGTCTTGATAACCCTGACAGAAGAAAAAATTGCTATTATTTTATACACAAGGATCAGTCCCTTAATTTGCCACTAGGCATCTTCCCAGAGCAGACTACAGAATACTGTGGCTGTGTGGTCTGATCTGTGATCCCTTCTAAAGGGCAGAGGCACTAATGTTTGTCTTCACTGCTATATAGTTCAGTAACAGTCATACAGCTACCTTAATATTTTTAATTTGATTTAGGTATTTCCTGGTAACTGGCCTGAAAGGTCACTGCTAGAATATTTACAGAGATATTTTTTGGTGGTTCCCTCTCCACCCCAAGCTTGCTCCCACCACAGCTCAATATTTGGTTCTGGCTGGGATATAACATTTGATTGGAGAAGATACAATAGCCTTTTCCTTTACCCTCAAAACATTAATAATAAAGTTCGTATCTGAAACACAAATGTAATGACATTTTGTTCGCTGCTTGAATGTCAATAAACTACATCTTAGCATTAGGAGACAGAACAAGGGTTGGGGTTTTTTTTAGAGAAATAGAAATGCCTTAATTTTTCATTTAAGTTTTCAAGCACAAATCTTACATTTGTGGCATTGTTCATCTTGAAGGATTATGGTTTTTTTTTTACTGCAAGTGTAATATGAATAATAAAAAAGAGACTTATTCAGTTGATATTTTGAATTTTCAAAATACCACAGAAATTCCCTTGTGCTCACTACACAACTTTTTTGTAAATTACTGAAAGATTACTGCCCCTAATTGTAGTTGTAGGAATGCAGAAATGAGATTAAGTAACTGACCAAGACCACAAAGTTAATCACTAGAGGAAGTGGGAATGCTACCCTGACTATTTGATTTTATCACTAGCTCACAGAAATTAGATGCTGGAGTCACCTTCAAACCACAAGTTGAAAAGTAGCAGGTGGTTCATAGAATCACAGAATGTTCTGAGTTGGAAGGGACCCACAAGAATCAGAGTCCAACTCTTAAGTGAATGGCCTATGCAAGGATGATGGTTGATTGTTCAGAGTTCAGAATAAGCATTATTTATCCTCAATTCACATTCAAACCCAGTATTTATGTGAAGAATTAAAGATTGCTCGACAGGGAGAAGACTGGATGAGAAAAAAACTGCTTGTTCCTGAAGACTATGACAGCCAACCAGGTCCAGCAACAGATGCTGAAACTCAGTAGCTGAGTTTAAAAACACCCAACTCATGAGCTGACACTGCAATAAAACCAGAATAGCCTGCAACAGTCTGAGTCAAAACAAGACATGAAAAAGTCTTGAGAGGGACAATACTTACAGCCAACATCAGCCATGGTGCAAACAAGCTCCAGTAAACTTGCATGTTCTTCTTCTAAAGCTGCAGATGTTGCTTAGTCTTGATCCATCAGCATCTAAGCCAGCTGCAGGTTTTTCATGACAGCTGTTCAACATGCACAACTCACAACAAAATGCATTTTCACTGTCCGTTCCTTGAAAGGGTACTTGCAGAAGGCCAGTGGAATGTCATTTGGGGTAAACAGCTTCTCATACAAGAAGGATATTTTTCCAGACATATTAAGTCTAATATATATCCTCAGTTATTGAGACATGTTGGCAGTGGGTTCTTCTCAACCTTTTGCTACCAATTCTGTGATTTTTGTGATCAATCATTAATCAATAACAACTTCCAAAGATGGTGGGCAGCAAAGAAATGGAGACAAGCTGAAACAGAAATCTACATCCAAAGATGTGGGAAAAAACAACGAACAATAAATATGAGACAGACAGACTGCTTGTCTACGTTTTATAAGGAATAATATTTTCAGAAAACATTTTAAAAACATCAGACCTAAAGATCCAATTGCCTTTTCTGTCTCATTTCTTCATGGCTTTCTGTGGGTACCATCCTTTATGGCTGTTCTTGGTTTTCTCCTTGTTCTCTATGATCCTTTCTCAGCATTATCTTAACAAATTTCCTCAATTATTTCTTTCAGTATTTCTGAGGATAAAGCTTGAAATTTTCTGCAAAGCAGATAGTGACCACCACTCCATGTGGACAGGACATGGCACACAATCTTCCTCTTTGCTGTGTTCTGCACAGGCAAGCCACGGGAATGTACCAGCGTCACATCACAGAACAGCCATCGGCAAAATAAGGCTCAGTGGGATCTAAACTTGCCCTGGTATGAGGCCACCGAGCTCATGTACCATTTTTCCTGCTTTCTGCCCAGGCCGTGGCACAGCCCACCCCAGGCAAACCAATCTGCTGAATAAAGGCCATGTTGGGATCTTGGTGTGCTCTGGCAAAATTCCACTCCACTGAGCAAGGTCCCACAGGATTCTCATGCAGCAAGACAAAAATGTCTTCTACACCTTCTTTTTCAGTATGCAGTTTAATTTTTCACTTGAATATAATCTACTTAACTTGCATTATGGAATTTCAGTCTTAATCCTTCAGATTTCATTTGGAGTGCACAAATGCATGCAGGAATCAGGCTAACAGCTGCTGCCCAGGCATCTGTGCATAATCTAGCACTCAACCTCACGGCTGTACAATAAATACGTGACCCTGACTTTTTTCCTCCTCCTCTTTAACAAGATATTGACAAAGAAATTGACGAACTGCCTGAGTTCAGCTATGTCAGTATCATGGAGCAGGGTTCCCACAGCCTCCAGTTACACAGGACACTTGCACAAACAGGTGGCCAAATCTGGAACCAGTGGATTAGCAACATTATCCCTTTTAATGAAAGCACAAGATTTCATTAAATGAAATGACTGTCCAGCAAGGGCATACGCAGCAGTTACAGCGAGCGTGTGTGGACGGAAACCTCTGTTTGGAGATTTGCAAAGTGCTGACGGGTGCTACGAGGTATTATTGGTAATAGGGTTATCTAGCACTTAATATGAGCTAAAGTCTTCAAACTTTGCCAATCACAGCTGCGACAGGAGCGACGCGGACCACATGAGCGGCACCCACAGGTCAGCGAGCCCCTCCCTCCCCGTCACCGGACAAAATGGCCGCCCGGCACGCGCCCCGCCCGCG
>VXAX01000443.1:118927-160756 GCA_013399835.1 Leptocoma aspasia | reverse complement strand
AGGGAAGGGAAGGGAAGGAACCACATTGAAAAATTGGTTCATATCCAAGAAGTCTGTACATCAAAAATCATAGATGGTGTGAAGATGCTCACTTGATTTATTACAAAATTGTCAAGTTCTTTATTCTATACCAAGTAGTAAAGGAATTTAATAATGTGCAATAATCTGAGGCTAAGGCTTTTACATTCAATCAACTACTATGATTATCAGTTTATTTCAGGTCATAATCAGTGTGTTCTGGTGGATGGGTATTTCTTGGTTTGGCTTGTTTTGGTTTTAATTATGATTCACTTTCTCAAATGAGTCTGGTTTCACTCCTATATATAAATGCAAACACAGTTTAAGATTATGTCTTCACGTTGCTTCTTCCCACTGGCCTTGCTACTGGCCCTGAATTTTTTTTGCTGAAATAAAATGGAAATGTACAAAAACAAAAATAAAAAAAGCATCTTCGTTAATTCCATCTGCAGTGGGATTTTCCAAGTGTGTTTTGGAAATGTATATCCAGAGATTCCATTCAAACCTGGATAAAACAGAACAGTCTCTCTTGTTATTCTTTTTGCCATCCATCAGTGAGAAAGCTCAGTCACAGATAAGTGTTTACAAGTCACTTCACCTGAGCATCATCTCTGTATACCCTTCATGACAGCCTAAAACATGTGCCTCCATGACAGCAGAGATATTTGATGTGGACCATGAAGCTAACCCACCCCTAGGGCTGTATCCTTGGCTATGACAGACCCAGTTTGCAAGCTGAATGTCTGTCATTCTTCTGCATTTCTGATTCTCTGTTTTGTGTATCTTTTTGTCCTTGTTTTCCCCTTGGGAAGACAGGACAAAATTCAGCGTCAGTCAATCACAGAGGGATCTCTTGTCCTAACAGAACAATTTTGAGTATATTCAGTGTCACTTGAAGCTCTGGACATACATTGTTGGTGCTTCAGCAGCGTGCATGCACTGGCCATGTGGAAAACACATACCTGGGGGACCAAGGTCATATCTCTGTGTGGCAGTGTAAAAAGTATTTTGCTCTTTATGTTGTTATAGAATTTGTTTGCAGCTAATTGACCAAATCAAAAATACTCTTCTAATCCCAATGCCTCATCTAAATTGTTGTTCTTCGTGGATTTCTGCTTCAAGTTTAGTCTACTATAAAGCATCCAGGTATGAAATACAGGGCTGAAAATCCAGAAGGGAATTTTTGGCTTGGTACAGCTAGAGTTTGAGAATGGATACTGTGCATCCAGTAACAATGGCAAAAGAATGGCATGTCTTTATTCTTTAGTATTACACAGCAGCTGACTGAAATATCTAGCTAGTGTTCATCTTCATTCTGACCAGCACAAATCCAATTCTGCACAGAGAGAACAGAAATAAAAATTAGATTTTGTGATTCTGATTCTTAAAAAAAATTCAAAAAATAAACACACTATTATATTTCATTATACCTTTTCAAAATAATGTAGTTATTGAACAGTCATAAGTACAAGTTGGCCTCTGTAGTAACTGATATAGATTACTGGGATTTATTGAATTAATCCCTACTTTTTGTTGGTAAAAGTCTGTTGGGTAAACAGGATTTTTATGATGTAGATTAAGATATTCTGAGCCACATATCAGCTACTTGGACCACTAGAAAGTAGATCAATTTGTAATTAGCAAATGACTGATGTTTCATCCAAAATTAGATGATTAATGAAATATTTAGAAGCTTTTTCCTTAAAAAACAAAAAAGAAAAAAATCATATATAGCTGGACATTATATACCAGCACTTACAGGAAGGTGTAGCTAGCTTTTGCTGGTTCTTGTAGTCAGCAAGAATCAGAAGCCACCTCTGACCTTCTGTCAGTGCTCTGAGCTGAGTCAAAAGCTTGTAATTCTCACAGTAAAAGTGACATCTATTAAAAATGAAGAAATAATGTTTACTGAAATTGTTACCTCCTTTTTCTAATCATCTCTACTGCCTCCTTCTTCTCCTTTTCCTTCTCCTTCTCGCTCTTCTTCTTGCTCTCCTTCCTCTTCTTGCTCTTCTTCTTCTTTCTTCTTCCTGTTCTTCTTCTTCTTTGTCTTCTTCTTTCCTTCCATGTTTCTTTATTTATAAGGCAAGGAGAACAGTTGACTGTGGAAACCTGGGATAGTGAGGATTTAAGCAGAAAACTTGCTTAGAAACAGTGTGCTAAATAGCTCTATCAAAATGATTCAGTGCTTGTACTGAGATACAAACACTTTGCAGTCAAATGTCAAGTCAATCTGAATATGCCCTGGCAAATCTACCAAAGAATAGTCTTATCTGGAGAGCCCTGAGGTTAATGTGATGCTTACACCGGGTTTTCGAGGAGAGTGAGCTACAGCCTGGGATTTGACCTGAATTTAGTCTTTCTAGCTATGAGAATTTTAAGACGTTTTAGAAGGCAGAACATTATGAGACTATTGACAAATT
Source organism: Leptocoma aspasia (assembly GCA_013399835.1). Lineage (NCBI taxonomy): Eukaryota > Metazoa > Chordata > Aves > Passeriformes > Nectariniidae > Leptocoma > Leptocoma aspasia. Next base: position 158,315 of record VXAX01000443.1, on the reverse strand, counting down.
TGTGTCTGATCTGAGAGGGATTTTAAGAAATTATTTAAAAGAAGGATATTAGAAAAGGCATTCCCTTTTAACAGATGGACAAAGCCGCAGAGACTTTACAACACTGCTATCCCAATAACATGTTTATTTGTTTGCCTTTGTAGAAACCTACAGCAAAAGGATGTGGACCTTCATTCCCCTCACTTTCTCTATGAGTGTGTATGGTGGTCTATAAAAATAATCATAAAGTGACAGAGTGAATATTTCATATTTAACTTTAGAGCTTACCTGAAATCCTTTCAATCTGCCTGTGTAGGGAGCTACACCAATATGACAACCTGCATACCTATTTTAATGACTTATTTTCTGAGCAGAAAAGCCATATGCCACCTTTTTGTCCTGCGCAATGAAACCTAATGAGGAGAAATTCAAGCTATTGCAGAAGATTAGAAAGGGGTAAAAACTCTCAGATGGTCTGGATGAAAATTTGTAAAGTTAGCTGCAAATATCATTGCATAGCCCCTGACCGTTATTTTTAATCTCTCATTGACAAGGAAAAGCTTGCTGGGGATTGGGACTTGTTATCTTCGTTTTATGGGCCACTGCTCTTGGAATAACAGTGCTGATAGAGTGCTGGTGGTGAGTCAGTTGGGAAGGAGAAATGGACAACAGAGCCACTCAGCACAAAGAGTGTGAGGACAAGACAGAAAAGAGCTATTAATGCTTCTGGTAAAGAACAGCAATTTCTTCATCAGTGGAAGTAGTCCTCATGAAATTAAAAGTCACGTAAATAATTTCTTCTCTTATTTACTTGTTCATTTTGATGTTAATCTATTTCAGAGTGATGTGAGCTTACCTTTATTTAAAACCATTTAGATGAGAAATGAGAAGTTTTGAGACATATTTCCAGGGAAAGTTTGGAAGCATGCTCTGTTTTCTTTTTCTTTAAAATATATTAGCATGCTTACTATGAATACTGATATCTGAATATCTCAGTTTTGATATCATTACCCATGACATCTACCCAAGGTAGCTCCTCTCCTGCTACCAGCTCCACCCTCCCCCACATCAGAAAAGGGAAAGCAGTTAAAAAAGGACAATGGAGATAATCTGTCTTTTAGTTGCATCATACCTCATACAGCTGTGATATTGAGGGCATTTAGAGATCCAGGAACATGGAGTGGGAATGAGAGCTCCCACTCACACTTCCCTCTAGTGAGGACAAAAGTATTGTGTCACACTTTACTGGATTCTGACCTGTTAAGTCCAGCAGAGCCCCCCAAATTGCATGTAACACAATTTTGTGCAAATCACGTGTGATATAAAAGTCATTCATGTTTCATTCTTTCAGTTTTTGTGGTGTTTAAATGACAACCCTTGCACTAGCAATACTTTGTATGCCTCTCATTTCCCTGATTTTTGGAATAAAGCCTATTTTGTGCTATCTACTCATTGACATTAATGGCAAAACTTTTAAAAAGCTAAAGTTGTTAGAAGATGAAGGAAGCTAAAAACTGTTTCTGTGTGGAGAGCTCCAGTGCTACAGCTGTGCATAAGGTTTCAGTTTACTCATTGACTTCTTTCACAGAAGTGGGGCATATGTTTATTTATTTGTTTCACTGGAAACAAGCTAATTAGATCAGTTCATCTATGTAAAGAAAAAGCAGAAGTTTTGTTGGGAAATAGGCCTGTGAGGTGAGCATTAAATTCCTATACTTTACCTCATAGTGAAAATTTAATGCTTGAAGTCCACTGGGAGTTTAGTTTTAAGGTATATTAACTACCCCATGGTAAGGATTTTCAAGAAAGACCAAAGCAAAAACAGAAAATGGGATGGGAAGGTGGTATTATACTCAGTACACAGAAGCAAAAGGGCTGCTAGTTCATAGAATTGTCAACATTTTTGACACAGATAATTCTGAAAACATCCACCAGTTTGATATCCGTCTGGATCTAATGAGATTCGACACAGTAGACCCCCTTGAACTTACATCCCCAGAATGTTTTCACCTTGTCTTTTGGATGTGCTCACAAGGGAGATGTGTTGGTCCTTTCATGTCAGACCTTAATTGGAGCATACATTCCCTTCCTCACTGTATCTGTTTCACTAGGGACTTTCATCAGACAGAGTAAAGGGCTTTTTCACTCTCTCAGCCCCTTTAATACAGAGCATTCAGCTCCTTCTACAAAGTGTCTTCATTTTTTCCCCCCTGTTTTTGAGGTCTCCTACTCGTTCTACTATTGAAATCTTGTCTTTGTGCAGTCTGTCCTCTGAATTAACTTCTTCTTGTGCATGGATCTGTCTATTGGAGTCTGCATTGGAGGGGAGAGTGATGGCTCAGGCTAACTTTGCATTTCATTCTGGCTTTCTACATTTATGAATGTATTTTCCATCAGTGTTGTATTATGTGGGAGATTTTCACCTTTCATCTTTTAGCCTGTTCTCCACATCTATTCAGGAACCTTCATCTCTGTTCCCCATATTTTTTAGACCCAGAGATACAGTTTTTTTTTTTTATTACCCCAAATCTCTCTACTTCAGTCCCACTTGCCTTATCACTTTTGCTTTGTGAGTCCTTTTCAGTGAGTACTCCTTCTTTTCCCTGTACCCTTTGTTCCCGTACTTTCTTTTTTCTCTTGTTAAATGCCACACAAAGATGTCTTTCAGTAGACAGAATGGTCCCTATCGGTCTGATAATTGTGTTGGCTGTACTCATATAAATGTTATTAGGAACCAGAAGATTTGACCTTGCTAGGTGTTTCTCAGTCATTGTTGTGGCTCAGATTTTGGATCTCAGCTGAGCAAATCATGTAAACATCTGCTGTTTTCTGCAAGACTGCTATTCTAACTGATCTGATTCAATTCGATTTGATCCAATTCGGCTCTATGTAGAGCACTGCAATTCCCACTGTATCTCAGTATTTAATGTCTTCCAACACCACAGAGACAAACAAATATCTACCTCTTAAGGGTGATCCAGCTTCTCAGCTTCACTGCTGTCAATAGAAACTGCAAATTTTTTTGTCACATCCTGTGCTGAATTATGATCTCTACTCTGGCTTCTGTGAAACTGTATCTGCCTGCAAACTATAGGGAAAAAAAAAGTGGACATGTAATAGGCTAATTTTATCCATTGCTTTCTTATAAACTGTTTAATAATACAGTTTTAAACCAAAATAATAATATGATGACAAAATTGAAGATAAATCTACCATCTGTGAACCAAAAGGTTTTACCTTGTCCTTATTTCTTCTTTGTTCAGATAGTAATAAATTATTTTGAACTTAACTATGTCATTGCAAAGCATTATATGAAGGACATTATCATGTTTAGAATGCCTCCTGAATTTCAGCTGCGAGGTTTTTTTAAATATGACTCTTAGGTGACTGCTTCTAAAACTGCAGCAAACAATTTTACAATGATTGACTTCTGAATGCAGCCTTTAATAGCACAGAGACAGTGAGAGTCAATTTGATTTTACTAGGCTTTACCACACCTGTTAGGAAAGTGACTTTCAAATTCACAGAAAGAATAAATTTCATAAAATCCGGAGGAAATTTATTTTAGATGTATAATTTAACATATATTTGACATGATTCGAATAGTTACTTGTAGAAGAGCAGAAAAGGCTCAATTCTAAAATAGTGTTCAGCGTTTATCACAGAAGAAAGGCAGTCAAAATAGAGGCCACCACTCTTGAGACTCTGAGATAGCTAGATAGATCTGACTACTCATTTAGATTGCATTACTGATCAAAGCATACCTTCCAAACTGGGTGTAAAAAAACTGCTCCTGCTACAAGAAGGTGCACTCTGATAATAAAATTTAATAATTACTTTTATAAAGTGTCTTTCTCACCCAATTAACAGGCCATTACTGTCAAACACTCAGGACTTAACAGGTTATGTGTCACAGTGTACTGCACCGAGGCAGGAATGGAGTGCAAGGACTTTTACGTTCAGCCTGATTTTGTAGGATCAGTGGTGCCCTGTACCTTTACTATGGAGGCCCTTGTTCTAGGACACTTGACCCTAAAATCCAGATGCAGGATGAGATGAGTCAAGCCTCCAAACCAAATTGACCAGACGTGTCCAGAGAGATTTGATGTTGTATGAAAAGACAGTCTGGTATGATGGCCCAGATGGCTTTTTCTGGAAAGATGTGCACGGAGGAGAGGACAAGTTCTCTGTCCTTCAACTCTAGCTTGAATGCTTAGTGGGACAGACTTCTGGAGACTCTTCCAACCAAGAGCATACATCTCAAGTAGTCATCATAGAATCATAAAATGGATTGGGTTGGAAGGAATCTTAAAGATCATCCAGTTCCACCCACTGCCATGGGCAGGGACACCTTCCACTATCCCAGGTCGCTCTAAGCCCCATCCTGGCCTTGGACACTTCCAGGGGTGGGGCATCCACAGCTTCTCTTAGCAAACTCTGCCAGGGCCTCACCACCCTCACAGGGAAGAATGTCTTCCTAATAGCTTATCTAATTCTATCTTTTTTTAGCTTGAAGCCATTAGTCAGGACTTGCTTTAGCCAGTTCTTTTCAGTGGGAGCAGCTGGACTCAGTGTTCTGAAAATTTAACCTCCGAGATAGCAGCCAAACATTTCTATAATCTGGGCAACACTTCAATTTGACACAATATTTGTGCAACTATTATGAGCAATAAATAAACCCAGAAACTCAAACATTAATAACATTTCAACATTAAAATAAAAATTAATAACATTTCAACATTAAAATAAAAATTATTTTAAGTCCTGCAAGAAAATAAGTATTCGTGAAAAACAGAGGTTGAGGCTTAGAGGGAGCACAGCTTTTGAACAAGCAGCAGGGACTCCTGTGCTTGGGGAGAGGAAAATGGGTATTGTGGAAGAAGTTCCAGTGGAAAGTCATATTGTTTTAAATATGGCTTCCTAGAATAAAAAAGACATTTACAAAGAAATTCAGATGCATGCAAGATCCAGCTTAGACCATCATTGGAAATACACTGTAAGAGGAAATTTTTTGTGTAACTCAGTTATCTCATTTGTTTGAAAACAAGTTGCCTGTTTCCTTTTCTCAAAAAAACCCTGCATTTGTTTCAGCACCTTCTGCCTAAGCACTTCAGCATATTGCATTATACACAGTGTGAAAATTTGAGGGTGTAAATCTTCTCTCTGTGTAGAGTCCTTGTTTTTTGTTTATAAAAAATAGAGTGTAAGGGGACATAAAATGTAAGTGAATCAAGCCCTCAGCTAGCATTTAATTGATAAGAACTAAAGCTAATATTAGATAACAAATAAATGGTCTGTTGCACAGGCATTTAATTAAACACCAAATTAATGCAGTAATGACCTACTGGAACTAACAGCCAGAAATGCTTTACTGCAGGCAAGCATCTGGAATGTTTCACCTTTTTTTTTTTTTTTTTCCCTCTTCCCTCCTGTACAAATACATTGAAAAGACACACATTCATTTTTAATACTCAGTCTGGAGGGCTTCTGCTTTGTCCTTTACCCTGTCTGAAACCCTAAGATCACTGGACACCAGACAATCTTTGCCAGTGCCTCTTTCCTGATAGGCGTAGCAAACAAATGGTGAGGAGCTGGCGTTCCTTTCTCTTCCCCCTGCACAACGCCCTTCTGTGTCATTATCTGGTTGAAACTCAGCCCTGTACACCTTGGGTGATTACACACTGCCCAAAAGATTAATTGCAGACAGCAGTTTGGATAATGGTCTCAGATATGAAGACTACCATGCCATGGAGAAGGCACTGGAATAAATACATTTCTTTATCTGTACAAGTCCATGACTATAAAGGTGCTTTCAATCATACCCCAGAATATCTGAGAGGTGTGGGAGGTTAACTCTGCTCAGACACACTCAAGAAGCTTTTTGTCCAAGGCAACATATGCAAGAGTCTTTAAGGGGACCTCAGTCATGTTTTGTGGTCCTCTACCATGCTATACCAAGTTGTACGACAAAGTAAACTTGTGGGGCTGTTAGTGTCTGCTTATACATATATATAAAAATACACATACATATGAGTTTCTTACTCTGCTGGCTCTGAACACTGAATGGAGTCAGGTGTCCACAGTCTCCCTGGCTGTCTCTGCAGTCACTGAGGAGAGATATCCACCTCCCTTCAGTCGCTGGTGGAAATGTTGGGTGAGCTCCACCTCTCCTGGCAGTGCTTTTTCCCTCCCCATGGGACTGGCAAGGGTCTTGTGTCCCTGTCTCAGCTAATTACCAGTATTTATAAGAGATGTGTCAGGGCCTATGTGTCTTTCCATAAAAAACTCTCAGTTTTACGTTTACTAAAGTGGATTTGCACTCTAGATATCCAGCTTCTAGGCCAGTCTTGACCCAGTTTCAAGCCTTTCTAGTTTCTCCTCTTAGCAAAACAGAGATCCCCATGTGGAAGAGTTACATTCCTCTGTCCCATTGCAACCATTTGAGCTCAAATACTCATGTAAAAGTACAAGGTAAAACTTGAAACAAAGACAGTTTCAGCTGTTATCTCACTAATTATAGTCTAAATGACAGAGGAAGTGAGGGGACAAGATTTTCCCACCCTTCACACAGGACTTGATATTAGTTAGAGCCATAGATTATTCTAAGGTCTTGAAGCAAAACTCAATGTCTCACAGCAGCACAGAAGATGTGAACCGTATCTACCTAAACACATTACTTGACAGAGTGCATTTCCCAATCAGAAGGGATTTTCTATCCCCAGGTTTTGCCTCTTTATTTATCCATGGGCTTCACAGGCTTGGATAGAAACAGGATCAATCTTGCATTCAGCATCTCTGGTGTGCTCATCTTCAGATTTTTAATTCATCACGCTACACTGAAAAAAGTATTCATATAATACTTATTGCGGTGTGCTCCCACCTCTGAAAAAAAACAGTTTTGGAGCAGGATTTTAGACATCTGTTCTACAAATCTACATTATACCAAGTGACATAGATTTGTTGTATTATCAATAGAATATTAGTCAAAACAGCCAATGAAGTTTAGAATACCATTCATTTCAACTTAAAACACACACTTGTATTTGTAGGACGGAATAATGCCCTAGACTCCATTCTCCATACTGATCATGTCTTCATTGCCCATGGCTTCATTGCCCATGCCAGACTGGAAACCTGAAATCAAGTGAATTTATCACAAACTTGGTACTAGCATTATAGTTATCGTGGTAATAAAAATAATCATAGTAATAATAATCACAACAACCGAAAAAAAATTGAAGAGATTTGTAATGATCCTGATGATTCAGTAGGTGCCTGAATGCTGAATGAATCTTCCAGCTTGTGCCTGGGCATTAAGTGTCACCAGAGTCACTGTTTTTTGGATGAGGGATAAATCTGAGGCTTTTCTTTGCCATTAAATACTCTTATCATTTTATAAGAAATAAGGGTTGACCTCAGGGTCTTTGCCACAAGACAAAGGAGAATTATAATCTAGTTACTGAAATTTCCCTTGCAGCTTCCAGTTCAGACCTTTTTGTATCCTTCACAGTCAGGAACTAACACCATCCATTGAAAAAGCACTTATTGTGTGCTGTATAGGAACCAGCAACTTTTGAAGACTTTGATGCTAAATGCATACACAAACACATCCATGGAAATCTATGATTACTCACACACTCTTCAGGCAAATTCCATTCTCGTTTATAGTCGCTGACTTACTGTGATCACTTTGATGCTTGGCTTGAGAGCATTTATACTGATATAAGTAATGCAGAAAATCCTGAATGAGGGGCAAATTCTCTTTTCTTTTCTCAGGCAATAGATGAAGTGCTAGCTACACCTGCTCTAAACAAAAATACAGGTAACACCTCCCACCAGAGCATGGAACAGTACTAATTAGTTCATTAAACATCCCAGCGTCCCTGTGGGGTAGGTATGTATTTTATTATCCCCAAGTTAGCAGGCAGGTAGAGTTGACTACCTCAAAGAAACACTCATGGTAAATGAAGGAACTCTAATGCCTACTCCTTTGTTCTGCTGGGTAAACAGGCAATAGTTCAAGGCAGCTTTAATTCCATGTCCCATTATCTTTGTTGTTTTCTGTATGTCACGTGGCAATGCAACAATAACGTACTAAGTCACTTTCTCCAGTAATGAAAATAAGGATTGTCAAACCCAGATAGCTGCCTGTTATAATAAATTCAAGATTGTTGAATATTTGGGACTTCTATTAACAGTCCTCTTTGTCCCCCATGCTCACACACCTTTTCCTGTATGGTTTGAAGGAAAGCCTGGTGTGACTTTGAGAACAAACCCGAGCCTTTCCAATGCAGCCTGCACTGTACACATGTGTACACAGTATATGAGCTGGTGCTACTAGGGATAAGGCATCTGGAATATCAAGTTCAGATGGCTCAGAACCAGATTGAGCTCATAAAATGAACATTACCACAGCCACAAAACTAACCGAGGTAATCATGTACTATTTAGACAAGCAGCAGCATTGCCCTTTGTGAAGGGCTTAGAATGTGCAAGTCAAGTGTATGGTTGCATAAAGATTGGGGATATTACACCCAGAGAAATCCTCAGAAGACAACAGCATCATTAACTATTTACGTTGAGACTCTACCCATTATCGCATTTGACAAACAGTTTAATTTCAAGGAGGAAAAACAAAAATAAAAAATAAAACAAACACACAAAGACACAAAGACACAAAGAGGGAAAGAGGGAAAGAAAAGAGCTGTGCGTCAACAAAGGCAGTTCAGAAATAAAAAGCAGGCAAGATGTCAAGCACCTCAAAGGAGAGAGATGGGAAATAAAAGGTTCTGCTGTTTTCCCTGTTCATTTACTTTCATTTGGGATAAATCATGACTATTTATCAAATTTAGAATTCATTGCAACATGGCATTAATTTGAGGACATGCACAGAGAAACAAAGAGCCTTTACTCTCTTCCCCTTTCTTCAGAGTAAATTGAACAGTCACTTTCAGCAATGACAACAGTCATTTTTACCCATATATGACCAGTATATATCACACCCAAAATATCCAAATAATTGTTTGATTTAGTGTTTGTGGTATATAAAATTAGCCCAAAGGATAATTTGGTCTTTGTGTGACTCAGCTGCTACTTCCTTGACCAGACAAGGTTCATAATGTAGCAATTGTTTGAAAAGGCTGAGTGTATAGAAAGCTGATGTGATTTTCCTGACCATTTAAAAAGGCTCAGGAGTATGTATCACACAACTGACAACAGCTAATGTATGAAACACAAAATGCCTGCACAATTTCAGCCATTTGAGTTAAGGTCAGAGGACTCCTGAGGAGAAACAGACTTCTTAAACATGAGTTGTAGAGAGTTAAGGCAATCTGCTGTGCTCTCTTCTGCGTCAGACCAAGACAAGATTTTTTTTTTTACATGAGCAATTGTTAGAGTTGCCCAGACAATCTTCTGGGATGCTCAAATCTTGATGCATATCTGCCACACAAATCCAGAGCTAGCATGAGAGTAAACAGACTCAAGTTGCACCAGGGGAGGTTTACACTGGATATCAGGAAAAATGTTTTCTCTGGAAGTGTACCAGCCCTGGCACAGGCTGCCCAAGGTGGGCTCACCATCTCTGAAGGGATTTAAAAGATTTAAAAGGGTGTTGTGCTTGGGGACATGGGTTAGTGGTGGTCTTGGCCAGTGTTGGGTTGGACTTGATGATCCTAGAGGTCTCTTCCAACCCAAACTATTCTATGATTCTAATATGTAACACATGGAGCTTCTCAAGAGCTATAGGGCAGCTCAAATAGATACAATGAAAACATGAACCTCTGACCAAGAAGGCAGCATTTTCTCTTTTAATCAACTCAACAAAACACTTGGACAATCATCCAAATACCATTTCCTTATAGATTAAGTTTCTATAGGGAATAATGTTTTCATTGTGGGAGAGGGACAATTACCATTGCCTTTGGTAGATCACAAAAATTTTCACAGCTGCCAAATTATACAATATCATTCTTCAGTCCCATCAGTTGGGGATAATATGCAAACCTCTCCTTACCCATATTTTAGGGGGAAGGTATGAATAAAAATGTAGGCTGGTATGTCAGTCTGCTTTTAAATATATGATATACACACAAGAAAAGGAATGAAAGCAACACACTTCTTTAATTCTGTCCATTTTAGTATGTCATTAATTATCTTCCACTGTATTTTTCATTTCCAAAAGGAGACTCCCTGCTTAGCGAGCACTTATTAAATGTTTTCTTTTTTAATTCATAAAGGAAAAAGAGTCTCATATGTTTATTACATATTATTCAACTTTTATTTTGAAGACAGATTCATTTATTTCTTCCCAAGCTTTTCAGCAGTTCTCAACAATATACCATCTGTCTGCTTTGTAGGCATGAATATATTTAAATTCACAACATGACTAAAAACGTACTCTGTGGGTGGGGATATTGAGGTACAAAGCACTAAGCTGAAAAATGTTATCTAATTTTAAGAGTGTGGTTTTTTATTAAAATAATAATGTCCAGTCGTTCCTCTAAGGCCTTTAAGGATGGTCACAACCATTTCTGAGAGCTTCTTATGCAGCTCCACCTCAGCTGGTGCAAGAAGGAGGATGAGACAGGAGCTGTGGATAAACCAGCACAGAAAATTGGGGCCAAAGATGAGCTGAAATGTGGCTCTGGAGTTATGGGCAGGGGTCAGATGAGGATGCTGATAGGGGCTGGTCTGGGCCATGAAAGCCTCTGACTCCCTACATTGCTCAAAACCAAGTTGTAACCATTCTTCCCATCTCTTTCCAAATACTCTCTTACACAGTGAATTTCAGCCTGCTTCTTTTGTCTCTGTTCCTTGTCACATTTAAGGTCTGCCTGTCCCAGGCACCTGTCTCAGATCCCCACACTCAAAGCCAGATTTCATGCCCAGTTGCAACATCTTCTTCGTGCTCATGATATCCTCCAGGATGGGTTTATGTTCCAATAGATTAAAATTCTCTGTCACACCAAAGCCCATGTAAATTGTTTTCTTCCTACCCATCCAGACCAGCTGACTCTTCATGTCAACAAAAGCTTTTGCTTTCCCTTCGACCTTCTTTTTTGTCATAGAATCATGGAAGACTCTGCGTTAGAAGAGACCAGGAGGAATCATCAAAGTCCTGGCCATGCACAGGACAACCACAACAAACCCACCCTGTGCCCGAGAGCACTGTCCAAACACTCTTTGGACTCTGCCAGGCCTGGTGCTGTGACCACTGCCCTGGGGAGCCTGTTCCAGCGCTCAACCACCCTGTGAGGGAAGAACCTTTTCCTACTATCCAACCTAAACTTCCCCTGATAGAAATTCATGCATTTTCTATGCATCCAGATCAGAGTATGCTTCAGCAGCCTGAGTGAAGATGATTTTTTTTTTTTTTAACTGCTGAATTCTAAGATATCTTTGCTAAGCAAATAATTTCATTTTGGAAGGACCTGCAGTCAGTCACTGAGAGACTCCATAATAGCAATATTAGACAAGATATAGACATGAAAAACCATCTATGAACAGCTACAAAGCATAGAAAATTTAAATTTGGTCATAGAAGTTGTCAAAATTACTACTAAAAACACATGGGAGCTTTTGTCATCCTCCCTGAGAATACTTTAACCAGCGATCCCCACTCTAGTTAGAATAAGTTCCAAAGTTAATGTAAAAGATAAACAAATTATGAAATACGCATACCTTACACGACATATGGCAATTCCAGTTATATTTAGACCAGCAAATTTACTTAATCTGGATTTAAATATTAGCAGACTAAAACTTTAGAAGATTATGTTCAGGATTTTCATGCATAAATTTAGACATTTAAATCAGTACTTAAATAGCTAAAATGTGTCTGTTTAAGACTTCCCAGTATACTATTTCCCCCATCTTTTCTGAGGAATTTTGGATACAGTACTGTTCATTTTATTTCTGATTAATAATAAAATTCTAAAAAAATACAGTTTTATGAAGTCCAAAATGATTTACAAAGTTGAGAAAAATTTAGGCAAAAAGTTCAGTCCAAATAGCGAGCAGAAAGTAAAGTACTAAAACCTTAAAAGTTTTTTTCCAAAGTTCATTTTTTTCTTTTTAAATGGTTTTTGACCTTCCCTACTGATTCTCTATCAAGTCAAAGTGAAAAGACATTGAAAATAAGTAATGTTTTACCATAGCTAATGCTCTCACACACCTTATGGTTGAGAAGAATAGTTGATCTTTCTCTTGGTTTTTTTCTTTTTTTTTTTTACATATTTTTTAAAATAAAATAACACAAAAAAATATTCTTCTGCTCACAATTTATTTTCCCTTTTTTTTTTAACTTACTCAGGAGCTGAACTTTTCCTTTTTTCCTTACTTTCATAATTCTCATGCAATTAATCTGAAAATCAGATGTTGTTTTAAAAAGGCATATTCAGAAGCATGATTGCATTTTAAATTATGCTGTTTAATATTTTTATCTTCAGGAAAGCATGTGGCAGTGATAATTACCTGAATTTGATGATCTGCACAGCTAACAACATTGCATTATTCTGTGACAGTGGTATAAACAGTGCCCCCACAGTACCCTGTGAAATGTCCCATTGCAGTAATATCAAGCTGTCATGATTTCATAAAATGCAGATGAAGATTAGTTTCACTGTCATTCTTTGGGTACTAATCAGGGCAATCTATAGAATGAGTATAGAACTAAAAAAAAAAAAAAAAAAAAAAAGTTACATGCTCTGCAGAACAGAGAAAACACTGTGGGGCAGAACTCATCTTAGAACAGGTGAATTTTTTTAATAAGTATTTTAATTCAAAAAGCAAAATGAAGACAAAGTGACACAACATTTCAAAAGGCACCTGCTCCTTGTTGGGTATTTTTTTTCCCCTAAATTGATGCCTTGAGCCTGCTTCCTTGACATGATGCTGCAGTGTCTTTTCTCCTGCTTCACTAGACAGATAGGCCATGTCTCATCTGCTGCAGCTGCTGTTATATGGTATTTATTTTGCTGTCACTACACATGATCTGGTTTAATCTTTGTGGACAGCACTGAATTCTATTAATCCACCTCTCCAGACACGGAGAGGTGCTGATTCACCCGAATGCCTGTATTCCAAATGTCCAGAAACCAACCCATTAAGCCGTTCATGGAAAAGACGAAGAAAAGCCGTATCAGAATTTTCTTTAAAATAATCCAAATGTTTCAGGAGGAAAACCTTACAGGGACTTATTCAAAGCCTATTGGATTGACTGCCACTATACTGAAGTTAACACAGCAATAGATACAAGCACAATTTCTGTACATTCCTTAGACCGGAATTCCAATGCAGCTGACATTATGAATAGAGTAAATTTTATCGTCCTTACATATTTGCTCTTGTTTTTTGGGAGATGCTTTTCTTCTTAGCTGATGTGGAGCAGAAAATCCATAATTTTGCATAATTCAGGAATAGAGCCAAAATGCCACAACTTGATTATGAATGAAATACCATCTGGATTCCACATTCAGGCTGATTGACAAAAGTCACTAGAACACTCCGTGCCTCCATACCCATTTCTAAAGCTGGCCAAATGGTAATAAAAATGACCTTCCAATAAGGTTTTTAAATTTTTTTTCCTATGTAATATTTCTAAAGCTCTGTTAGATCCTAGGGCAAATAATGCCATACTTCCTGTCATAATACAGCTTTATGTGTTTCTTTTTCAGTTTGGACCAAGGACTTTAATTGAACCTTGCTGTTTTCCCACACAGATTGCTTTTCTGTGACAACTTCTCAAAGCATGGTTATGTTAACGTGTAAATATAATTCCCTTTGCTGAAAAGTCCTTATCTTTGTTCTTCTTGTTAGACCTTCCATGTTATTCCTGGGTCTCACTTCACTTGCAGAACTTCATATGTCCCACTAAACCTTTCAAAGGTACCACAGTATTTTTTTTGTAAGGACACTTTTCTTCTTAGTACAAGCCTATGCTTGATAGCCTCTCCTTAACATTCCCTTCTAGTGTGTGCTGGAAGACATTCTTGAACTTGTCCACAGTTATTTCTAATTTTTCTCATCTTCATCAGTCAGTTTAAAGAAGCATAAAATGTCATCTGCCTCATCCGCCACCATGTGTGTATTAATGTATTTATCTGATCCGCTTCCTTTTGCTCATCTAGGCTTGATGCAATTCTGAATCTTTCAGATCTCCTAATTTATTTCAGTCACTCTTCGGGCTTACTGAAGTTGAATTTCTCAGGTGAACTAGTCTGAAGTGATGTCATGCTTTAGCAGTTCTATAAGCAATTATCATCTTAATAGCCTGTAAACCCTGTTTTGTATACTCTCTTTTGGTCTGCAGCCAAGCAAAGAAATCTGTTTACTCCCAAAACTCTTCACTTTTTTTATGGAAGTAGGAAAAGAAGCAAACCAAAAAAAACTGTCAAAAGAAAGCTGTCTTCACTGGGTAGTTTGGCATTGACCTTTATCTTTGTGACCAGTTGCAACTGATCTATTTCATTCCAGATAACCTGAATAGTATATCTGGTTTATGTAGCCAGTACACGACCTCTGTCTCAAAGTCTATACCAAGTTGAGCTCAGCCTTGCATGAAGCTAGAGAAAAACTTTGACAGACTTCCTTAAAACTTTGACATTTTCTCTTGGGTCAAAGAAACTGATTTAACAAGGGAATATTTCACCTCACTTAAACTTAGGATGCTGACTCATGGGTGCTAAAGTCCCGTCCCTGGAAGTGTTCAAGGGCAGGTTGGATGGAGCTTGGAACAACCTGGTCTAGTGAAAGATGTTCCTGCCCATAGCAGGGGGTGTGGAACTGGATGATCTCTAAGTTCCCTTCTATCCCAAACCATCCTAGGATGATTCTAAACCTTAACTTCCACTGAGGCAATTTTTTGTAGGTAGCAGATATTAATCCATTCCCCTCCAGAGGATGACTCTGCCTCCATACAGAAGGATTCTCAGTGGCCAGCTCTGAGTAAGAAAGAATAGGAATTATCTCATTAAATATACGTGCCTATATCTGAAGATATAGAAAAATATGAAAAATATAGAAGATATGAAAAATATAGAAAGACATGAAACTCCTATAGATTCTTTTTATGGGGCTAACCAACATGTCTCATATATAGTTTGCAAAGTTCTTCTTTTTCATCTTAAACTGGAAATCTGGATTTTCTCACCTGGGCTGCACTATAATCTTTACCAGTTGTATTTACTAGGACCATTTTATGCATAAAGAATTACATTTAAGTGAGATAGATCTTCCCCTTACGGAATGAGGCCACCAAAAAAAAAAAAAAAAAGAAAGAAATTGTTAGAACCGTAAGACCGGATTTTTGATATAAAGCGTGTGAAAATTTAAGGTGGGATGGATGAGGTCTCCATCATTAACAACTCTGAGAACATTTGATTTTCAACAGCAATTAACATGAAAACAATTCTTGAAGGGAGCTCTAGACACTGTGTGTTTTCACATCTCCCAAGTCACTCTATGATTTGTTGTCACTTTCTTTCCTAGCCAAACTTGGAATCTTTCCCTCAAAATATAATGTTTTCAGCAGGATAGAGATCTCCCCCTTCCTCACACCTTGCACAGAGAGAAAAGCACAGATGTGAGCTTCAATGGAATTATCAGGAGTTCTAAAATATAAAAGCATTGATTAACTTCCTCTTCTCCACTGCTCTTGATAACTTCTACTAGAGTGGAGTCCTTAGGAAAATTTGAAAAATCTGAGAAATAAAGGAGAGTTTTATTTAAATTTGCTGGAGATATTTTTGCTGGCAATGGAATTTATACCTTCCCTGCCATGTTAATTATGTCCTATTTCTGCTGTTTTTATAGTAGTACATTGGTGCATCAGCTGAAGCTGACCTGAGAGTTTCCATGATACAAACAGCCCCTTCTGTGAGACAGCGAGCTTTATTTATGGTGACAGGATGCTCTTTGTGGTTTTTTTCTATTTCTGTGTTACGCACACAGATTTATTTACAAGTGGAAATACAGCAGTGACTACCCTTTGCTGCCGACAGCAGATGAGCTCTGCACTTTATTTAACTGACTTTGTGTCAGCTTCAATTTCTTGATTGCTTGGAGTGCAGGTTCTGTTGGTCCTTCCAAGGTATCCTTTGATCTTGCTCTGTGTTTGGTTTCCTGCTTCACCCCTTGGGCCTGTGGTTTGCTGCAGGACTCCTTCCCCCACCTCCTTCTTTTGTGTCTCAAAAGAACACAAGTAGACTTTCACCTGTATTATTTTACAGACTCCTATGATCACAGACGAAGGGGAAATCAGCTCTTCCATTACAATGCGCATCACTGTGGCTCTGCTTTGCAGTCATGCCAATAGTAAAGAACAAGTCATTTTTTTATAGTTTTGACACAATATACACCAAGACTTGACTTCATCTTTATTAAAGGAGAAGAGGTCTAATTTTCTGTTGTATCACTTAATTCCTGAACACTGGGCAAAGCTGAATGAGGGTCGAGGGGACTAAATTCACATTGGTTTATATCTGTTCTGGAATAAGGGATGGATTTCCCAGTTGCAGAATGACATCAGCTTGTATGGCTATTCTCTTTCCCAACTCATGAGAAAGGAGAATTGCCTTGTTTTTGTGGTGTCTGGCTAACTTCTGGTATATTCCTTTGCCTTTTTCTGATGCAGGTTAAACAAGGCCAGCCTAGAAATATTTTGCAGCTTGCAATGGCCATGGAAACTCCTTAATCAAGGGATGTTCTCTGGTTCTTTCTTCCAATTATTCTGGTGCACTATGTAGGGTACCAAGGTGATGTAAAATTATTAAAGTAGAGTTCAGATGCAGGCTCTGGTAATATAAGTACTTAATAGAAAAAAATGCTAAAAAAAGTAGGTGATAAAGTATGAAAAAATTATTTTTTTAAGTTTGGTACCAGAAGAAAGAAAACTCTAGACTTCTCAGTCACAAAGCCCTTCCCTCATATTCCAGAAAGAGCCCAGGAATACAAAATCACAAGCTACTCTAACCTTACAACACATGCTTTTAGACAAGCTTTGGTGATAATTTCCAGCAAGCTGAAGTTTAAAAAACATCTAACATTCAAAGTCATTCTTCTCAGAGCTCCTCCACAGTTGATTACTAGGAAAATAAAGTATAGGATTAATGTAATACATATATTTTTTACATGCATGTCTGCATATATATGTGTCCATCTCTTTGGACCATTCTCTGTGTTTAACAGCATATTTAACCACAGAATCTAAGAAAAAAACCCCAGATATTCTCATTACAACAAAGAGATGGGAGAACTGCACTTTTAGTTCCGTAAGCAGGAACATATTTAACAATGTAGATGAGCGACCCACAAAGGCCATCCTCTGTCTACAAACAGGACCTTGGGTCCTTCCACACACAGCAGAGCTGTCTGTGACCTGTGTGCAGAGCCTACATCATGGTTTTACTGCCAGCCAAGTCAGCATGAACAAAAGAAGAGGGCTATAGGCACTGGAACAGATAACTCAATGCAAAACCACTATTTATTCCTTAAAACTAGAAGTAGGGACGAAGTGATTTTGTTTTATGTTGCAGTGTTAGATCAGTGGTCTACCTGAAATAAAATAATATTTTGGGTCTAGTCTGCAGTGTGTATATATGTGTATCATAGACCAGTATGTCAACTTTAATAGACATCCTAGAAGTTTCCTCTCTTATTTTTCATCAATTATTTACATAACATGTTTTTTTGTTTTTTTTTTTTTAAATAGTTTAGGAGAGAATTTGGTGATAGAAGGCAAGACTAACTGAGCTGCACAAGTGGTTCCTCTTACAGCTTGGGATATATCCCAGCCATACCTTGACAACCTTCTCTTTTCTTTCAATTCTCCATAAAAGAAAACCATGTAGTGAGGTGGAAATATGCTGCAGAGTGATTCATCCAGGTTCTTGACCTGCATAATCAGAGCACCAGGTCTGCTGAGAACATCACTGAGCTCAGCAGTTGTTGGAAACAAGTTGGGTTATAGAAATTTGGGGCTTCTCAGACACTCTGTGAATTAAATAACTGTGATGTAAGCAAACACTGAGTGATGCCTCAGCAACTAGGAAAAATCCTATTTGGAGAAGACAGTCAGATGATGAGACAGACAATAGAAATTGGATCTATGTACCACATAAATTAAGAAAAGAGATGCTAAGGAAGAGACGGTGAGATGTATGGTATGGAAAGGCAAAGGTCATATTATTTTTCTGTTTGAAGTCACTGACCAAATTCAGGCTGACTTTTAGTTTCACCATCCCTAAACTTAGCAAAATTTCAGTCCATGTAGAAATTAAGTCCAGTAATGGCATATAATGCCTTTTCTTTCTCATGTTTTAATTGATTTTAAGGTACATGTCAAAGTAGGACACAATTGCCAGTTCATACATTACTGGAACAATATAGGGAAGATGTACTCATATTTAATCAAAATTTAATCAACTGTAATAAAAGTGAACTATATAAGTGAAGATAAAGTAGAATTTCATGTCTGTACTCCAAGGATGTTCTATATTTTCAGGAAGTCCACATCCAGTCTTTCTACATATCTGTACTTAATTATTGCAAGTTTCAATGGCAAGTTTCTTTTTGAAAGGGCAAAACCAGGAAAATCTTCCAAAGCCCAAAACATGTCTTTGAGTAGCATAAGCTGACAGTCTAGTAGGATAGGGTGAGTTATCTGTACACGATTCACCCAAAATGCCTGGAATTAATATGGAAACCCCTCAGAGAATGACCACGGCTGAGTACAGTTAGTAGGTTTTATCTTGATAGAGTTTTTGATATAGGTTGCAAAACATAGCTGGGAATTGGAGGAAACCCTTGGATCATCAGGGTGTTTCTGCTATGTTTTGCTACCTGTTAAAACCAGAGTCACACTCTGAACTGCCATGTAGTCAACTTCCCTACACTCAATGTGGGACTGATACTGCCTTCTTTGCACTCTCAGGCCAAATGTCTCCTTTCCAACTTTTCCATATCCCAGATACATCCTTCATTCCTGCTTATTCAAGTGCTTCCCACTCAAGCCGTGTCATTACCAAAGATATTTATTTCTGAAGTACTACTAAATTTTCAGATCTCTTTCACTTAACATAACCCTGGAAAATACGATTCTCCAGAGAAAATATAAATTCTACTTTTTGATACTCAGTGTGACCAATTTTCTTACTAAATCCTTTGTCACTACTTCAGAACCTCTATTAACCTAAAAATCATATAAACAAGAAGAGTTCGTTTTCTGTTCAGAGCCCTACATTCCCAAGAGCTCTTTCCACAACATAAAACTCTGCCTTCCTTTCAGGTATTTTCAGTCTTTGTCTGAGAACTTAGGCAAAACAATTTTGATCCTTATAAATAAAACAACTACTTCCACAAAGGTTGCACTCACATGATTTTTGGTCTCTGCAGTCTTTCGTGATGCTTCTTGCAAAGTCACACCACATTTCTCAGACTCTTATGCAGATATCTCACCTTTTTTTCTCTGTATTTCAAATATTGGCAACAGTTTATGTTATTTTCTTATTGCCAAAACTTGAATTTTTGTATTTTAATTACCTTTAGCTTGATAAATTTTAATGGGTTTTTCTAAGTTTAGGTCAGAGTGCTCTAGGACCCTTGTCTCACTTTTCAGACTTTGATTTGTACAGTAATCTGATCTTCAATTGGAGAATCATAGAACTCTATGAAATTATTCCAACCACTCATAATTTTTTTTCCTCAGCTCTGTTCCAAGGGATCCAAAGTTTCTCTCCAAAGTCTTCTGTGAAACCAAGTTAAATTTTTTCCAAGATCAAAAAAGTCTTCAAATTTCTTTAGTTCTTTATCAGGGATACCTTAAATTTTTTTCATTCATGTGTAGAATATTCAATTAACTTTCCAGTTGAAACTGCTATTTTTTGTCATCTATAAACCCCCATTTTCTAGTGTTTGCTTTCTAGGTGCAGTTATCTGTCTGCAACTCCATTCTATCTAAAATGGAAGGGGTTTTTTTGGCAATTAATACAGAACAATCAACAGTAGTAACTCTGAAGAAAATAATGTAAATTATTAAATATAATAGGTGAGATAATGTATCAGCCTGTTAGCCTTGGGACAGTCTTGTGAGAGGCAGGAACTTCTATACATAACTGCTTGCCAACCCATCAAACCTACCAATTAACCAGAATGTTCAGCAAATGCAAATTTAGAATGTCACTCCTTGAAAGGTAAGACACCTTTTCACACATAAATATTTTTGGCCTTACAAGACCTTAAAACTGCAAAGTATGAACAGAATCCTGCACTCATGCATTCATGCAGAAGCAAGACCATGAGACAACAAAGTAGTTTGAAAGATATATAAAGTCACTGTTGTTCTCTATTTTTTGTCATTATATCCAATGATGAAATGTAGTGCTCAAGAAAACTGTAAGATAATTAGACTGAGTCCAACGAATAGCAACAAGAAGGGTTAGAGAGCTAGAAAACATAGCCTATGGAGAAAAAACAGAATATCTGGAGTTGTTAGACTTAAAAAAGAGAGATGTTTGAGGGGAACATGGTAACCAGTCTCCAAGTACAAGAAAAACTGTTGCAAAGAGTAAAGGCAATCTTCATTCTCCATATCAATGCACTAGAAAAAATGGGCTTGCGTTTCAGTTTTATTAAATTTCTAAATAGAATGTATACTGGAGTGCTGCTGTTGATTATTTAGTAAAGTTTTGGACCCTACACCATTCTTAGTCCATTCTTGGACCAGCCATCTGTGGCTTTTCATAGATTTCATCTACTTTGCAAAAGTTCTGCACCTCAAGGTGGTCTCTGGCTTCCAGTTCAAGTGCTTCAGGGTGGATTATATTGACACTCAGCAAAGACATCCCTCCCTCCACAGTAAGCACCACACCCACACTGTCTGTAGGTCTTCTCTGGGCCCTGTCTGTTCTCCTATATAGCTCTGAGATAATCCCTGTTTGTATGTTTCTGGTTTATTTCACATTTAATGTATCTAAAATGCTGCTGCAGTTCCTTATGGCTGTGTCTTTTTACAGGATGAAATGGAGACCATGTGTCATGCTCCCTAGAGGGCAGCAGGAAAACCTATGGCACTGGGTGAGGATACCAGGGAGAGCTTCATTGCTAAGAGATCTGGTCTCAGAATGTTGCTCCTCCCAGGTTACCACTTGGTTTCATCTCTGAGGGAGTGAACTGTGGTGCTTCAACACACAACCAGAAAACAGCAAATGTATTATGAGGTATTATGATGCTCTGTAGGAGAGGATTGGCTCCAAAGTGCTCTGTCAGCAGGTGGTTTTTTTTTTTTCCTGTGGTGGGGATGGCTTTATTGACTAGTGTGGACTGCTTAAAGACCACTTAAACATGCACAGAAGTCTACAGAGATCACACAGGTTCCACAGAATCCCTACCAAGACAATTCTTTATGATTCTTTGCTTAGTGGCATAAGGTTATGTGTTATGTACCTAACCTGATGCCTTCATCTCACTTAACAGTGATAGGCAGGTAGGAGTGGTTGGCCTTCAATTCTGCCTTGGATGGCTCTGGTACACAGCTCATATATGCCCAGAAACTACAGAAAACTTATTCTGATTCCTAACAAAGTGTTTTTCAATCCATGAGAGTGCAGGATCTCGTGCATCAGCTGTACCGAAGGATGAGAAAGAGCTGTTTGGATTCCATTCCATTTGGATGGATTTCAAGGCTGCCACGCACAAAGAGTGCAGAGGGAGTGTGTGCCTTACAGCATCACCACTGTGGGGCCCTCTGATGCCTTCTACACCAACTGTGCAGAACATTCAGCGACGAATGCAGCCGGGAAAATTTGTCCGACAGCTTCACGTAGTCTCACTGCATGTGAATGGGCGCCTGATTTTTCTGCTCTAAGGTTGATTGAAATCATTCCCTTTTCTCAAAATGATTCAGTCACTTCACAGCAGTTTAAGCAGGCACTTCCCAGCGTTTCCACTGGACTCACCATGTGGCAGTGGCTTGGCTGTTGCAGTGTGCAGCACTCCATGAAGGCTTGCTTTTATCTCCTCACACCAACATTGATTTGCAGCAAACTTTTTCCCCATTGCCCTTAGAAAAGGTGAAGTCAACAGCATCCCACGCTGAATCCAACTGCTCTTGCTCAGGATGTGAGAGCGTTGCTCTGTAATGATCATAATAAACAGAGAATCCCCCGCTAACATTTCCAACGCACCACGCAGCTTGGCATTTTCAATATATATTTAAAACAACAAACCAAGACAAGCAAGTGCCTTTCCCAGAAATTGCCAATGTATGCTCCGAGATCTCTTGCATTTTGCATTGTGTCAGTCTGTGTCAGAGGCTTCAGGAAAGGTAATATAGAAGATGAATGGAAGTCTATCATCTCAGTGCCAAGATGAAAAAGTGACAGCTCATAATGAAAAGAAAAATAGTTTCCATTTTGGGCCTCTGTAAGTAAGAAAGTGACAGAGCCATGGGAACTGTGAGGCTGAAAAATGGTCCCTTTGACAGACATGCCTGTAAGTGAAAGTGCATGGGATATAATACTAGCCATAATATAGGGAATAATGATTATTTTAGGGATCACATGATTTTGAATAAATCCTTGACTACTCCATGGAAAATGAAACTGAAAGAAAACTGGGAAAAACTGTAGTTTCATTTACAGAATAAATGACCTAAGAATGTTTTTAGGTTTCTATATCTGTGATTGAAGCCTGTGAAAAGGCTTTGGATTGGCAGGGTAACCGAATTGAGAGTCAAGAGCTTCCTGTAAACCTGAAATGGGATGGATTGCTCATTTTTTTTGAAAAGAGAAAAAAACAAATGCTGTAAAAGAAGGATCAGGATGATGAGGGTGAAGATTCTGGTCATAAAATCTTTAATAAAACTTCTTATTAATAAAACCACATATGAAATTTGCTTTCAGGGGAGGTGAAATAAGAACTATTTCCTATTTATGGAATTGCCAACTAAAACAACATCTATAGGGGCAAGTCATACCATTTAACTTAAGGCTTAGATTAAAATTGCTGCAAAATGCTTCGTGACATTCTTATTTTCTATTTAAATGGGTGCTTAAAGTCAGTTTAAAGTGACTTGAGACTGTTAAGAACACATAAATCAACATAAGGCTTTGTGTAGGCTTCCCTGTACCTGGTTTAGAACTGACTCTGATCAAACCAGTGTGACATCACCTGATTGCCAAGGCCTTGGGGCAATATTCACCCCTGTGCAGAGGGCCAGCAATATCAAGCTTAAAAGGGAATTACATGGTGCGTAAATTCCACCCTAAAGCATATTTTAAATAGTTTTCCCTGCATGGCTTCTTTCTTCACCAGCTTTCCTCAGGAGGAAAGGTTAATAAGGATAATACTTTCTCCTTCCACATGAGTGTCTCTTTCAGGATCTCAGTGAATTCTGAAGTTTTTAAAAAAGCATTTATAGATTTTATAAGACATTGCATGCAATTCTTTTTGCAAGCTCTTTCAGAAAATTAAAATTCTAATAACAAAATGGAAAAAAGAGTAGATAAAATTGATGCTTAGGTTTTCAGTTTCGGTTTGGGGTCATTTTTCAGACAAGGAAACTGAGGAGTCAGATGGAGATCTCTGCTCGGAATACTTTGTGCTCATTTAGTGCCTTGTCTTCATGTAAAAATTAGAACCATCCTGCAATAGTTAAAATCAACGGGAAAAATCTACTAACTTGAACTGGAATAAAATTATGGTCTAGGGAAACAGCTGAAAGTCACACCATGCACAGTGTGACTATTCCTTACTGTGTGAAGATTAGAAGCTAGCTCTTTGCCATCAGCACAATTGTCTTTCTAGCTTTGAGAGAGTTTTAACATAGCTAAACAGGGAAAGAACATGGATCCTATGGTCTAGCACTGAAAGAATTTAAACTTTAAGCATGAAAAGAAATTTTAGGCTACTTAAAGAGACTATAACTAGGACAAATGGGATGAATTTAAGGAAGGAAAAGGCTGACAGTTAGGGAAAAAAGCCTTTCCAGTGAGGACTATTAGACTGCAGGATAGTCTCCCAAGGGAAGTGGTGAAAGCTCAGTTTCTTGAGTCATTTAAAACTGGACTAGACAAAGCACTCTGGAATATACTCCAGGGAGCAATCCTCTCTTGGCAAAGGGATGCACAAAATAACCCAGTACATCTCTCCCATCTTCCCTTCCTGTGATTCTCCTATTTCATAAAGCTCTGTGATTGAATGGATAGCAGAAAACTTTAACCCCTTTTTCAGAAACAGAAAGCATGTTTGACAAGATATTGTGAGAGGAAAATCCTCTAGCAGAGAAGAGAAAAAGCTGCATTTTTCATAGCAATTTATCAGCTTTTCTCTATTTAGGATGAAGAATTGTAAAGGATAGTCCAAGGCTGCCTACTGGATGGCTGCCATTTTCAGTACAAGTCAATGTTTGTTTCTTGGCTTCCCTAAAAACTCCAGTGGTATAGATATCACGCAGTGCTGTAGGTTTTTCAGGTTTTTTTGTGGTGGTTTTTTCCCCCCTCCCAAGAAGATGCAACTAATTCCCTAATAACTGAATGATTGTCCTTTTAAAACAGGATTGACTGGCTGCTTTCAGTAAGTTGGGCTTTGATTATACCACATCCCTGGCCAGACTCATATTGAGAAGGAGCTACCATCCCTACCCCTGCGTGACCCAGGCCCTGAATCAACGTCAGGAACTATTGGGAGTGAGGAGATATTACACTCCACTATTCCCCTTCTCCCTCGAGCAGGTGGGGAAGCAATGGCCTTGGCTTCTGCTTTGCAAGACATCAGCCAAGGGCACAGAGCAGGTGCAGGTGATGCTGTAATCTGCTGCTGCTAAAACCATAAATTTCCTGCATCTCCTGCACCAAGGAGAAAAGTGGGTGTCTCTGCAGGGAAAGAGGAAGGGAAGCCAGGCTCTGAAACAGAATTCCAGAGATGGTCAGACTTCTGTGTAACTATTCAGAGAGCTTGAAGAAATGATTTTGTGTAAGAGTTAAGGAGGCAGGCATTCATTAACACGCATATGTTTTTTAAAAATTCCAGGTGCTGCTGCTCCTCTGGACCCCACTGTGAAAAGCTTGATGAAAAGACCAGCTCATTCTGCCAAGCTTGGAGAAGGCAGCAGTAGAACTGGTTAGGAGTTGATACAAAAATAAATGAATTAATTGTACCATAAAGTATTACTACTTTTTATTTACTCCGAAACTTCTCTGGAGCCTCCAATCTGAGCTTTTCCCTGAATAAGAAACTAGCACATATCTTGACTTTCCAAACATGCACTTGCAGATGACAAGAAGATAAAACCTGGTTGCTCTGTCTCAGACCAAGGATTCACCTGGCTCAGTAACCAGAAGACAGAGGTTCATGGGATAGGATAATGAGATGATGTGGGATAGCTGAAGATGCCCAGGAAAACATAAAGAAATACAGGAAAAACACAGTGACACTTCCTCAGGGTACTTCCCTCACCTCCTGCAGTTTCCTGTTAAATCTGCACACATAGAATCATAGAATATCTCAAGCTGGAAAGGACCCATAAGCATCATCAAGTCCAACTCCCTGGTCACAGGACTACCCAAAACTAGTTCCTATGGCTAGAGTGTCAACCAGATGCTCCTTGAACTCTGACAGACATTTGCAACCCTTATTGGAAAACAAAACTTTTTCAATAACTTTTTGAAACCTTGAAAAAATTTAACATCCATAACAAAGCATAATACGTATTTCTAAAGATTAAATGCTTATACACCAGCTCTTTTTGCAGTGTTTGTGGCCAACTTCATTTGATTCTTTCTCCACTGTCTTTGTACGGCAAAGCATGTGATGACAGGTACAGCACTATGTCAGCTGTAACTAACTCAAATGACATTATTTCTTATTTATGAGCAAAAAAGTGCTTTAAGTTCACAATGGTAAAAATGGTCTTTTGGGAAGAGGATTCTGTTTATGGCACCCAGAACTAAAATAAGACAAAATAGTCCCAGTTCTACCCACATTTGCATATATACCTATCACACAAGCATGTGACTAAGGAAAGAGCCATTTTAGTTACTTGTGTGCCAGCGGAGAGCACCAAAGTGCCAAGAAAGCACTCATGGTTTAGACCTTGTCTTCCTTGGGATGACAATCAGGCATGAAATTAAAAATCTCTTAATCTGAGTTTGAAAGATATGCAAATTTGGAATTATTACTTTTTACTTCAGAAGAAGAGAGACTAAAGGATAACTCTGTTTCCTTTTTAATCTGAGTGGACCTTGGTGATTTTGGATGATGCTTGAACTTCTTGACCCTTTTCATTCCTTTCCAGTCAATGAGACAGGAGAGGTCTTCAGCAGCTCAGGCAAACCTCTACATTGGAAAGATTTTGATTGAAATTTCCATTGGAAAGGAAATATTTTCTCAAGGGGGATGGCCATTCTGAAAGAATTTTCAATGTCCTCTCTGGGATAAGACTGTACTGACATTCTCATTTAATTGTTATTTTAAAATATTAGATTAGAGTCTTCTTTGTCACTGTTCAGCCCCACAGTTTGAGAAACACGCACTGCAGCTAGTTCTCTGTTGATCCTTGCTGTTCTGACAAAACACAGCAAATCTGCTGCACTCTGTTTGTAAGGATTAGAGAAGTGCTGCCCAGAACTGGAGCTGGTAATTTACCAGGAAACTGAGATTCACGTTGGATTTGCGCAGAGCACACATCTGTTACAGAAACCTAGCCCTCTTTTTGTCTTCAAAGCACTCTGCAAATATTGAACCACGCTGGAAACTCCTTCGGAAAAAGAAACACGGGGCAACTGCACTGGCTTTGATGTGTTATAATTGCTTTGCTTTTGGGTGTGATTTCCATGTCTGAAGGAAAACCAACATTACAGCTCTTTTTTTCAAAAGTAATCCAAAGTATTGAAAATATTGAAAAAAATCACATAGGGAAGAGTACATTTGAAGCCAGATTAGAATAACTCAAAAAGTTGTGCCTTACCACTAAGGACTACCAAAATTCAGTTTTCCATCCTTGACACATAGCTGAAGACATCTCAGGTAGGTATCTCCAAGACTGACAGGATCTTACAGTTCTGGGACTTCTGCCATCTGTCTCCTCAAATTTCCTGTTATTCTTTGTAAACCTCTCTAAAAGATTGCCCAGACCCTGCAGTTTTGGCAACCAAAAGCCATTTCCCAGACTCTGAGTTTGCCATGTTTCTGCTGATGACCTATCAGCAGCACACTGGACATCTCCAGCCTGCCTTTTCTGGAAGAAAATCACTGTTCCTAAACTTTGCATTAGAAAATATATTCCATGCCACTTGTGGCAGCTGCAGTTCGTATGGATGATTGGTTAGAATGGATAAAAACAGATTTCCCAAACCAACTGTATTCAATGCAACATATTTTTCATAGGTTTAATGGAACAGAAATTTTTATTTTAAGAGGCATTTATGAGCACTGCTAGCTCTCTGCCTAGGGAGTGAAGACCTGGTAGGGGGGAAAACTAGCAGGTGTAAGAATAAAATTAGTTTTATCACAAAATTGGAAAGGAACTGAGATTTTCTCTCCCTACTTCTTCTCTTAGCCACTGATGAAATCCAGTCTTTAGTCACAAAAAGATCCTCCTGTGCTCACTGTTTAACCCTTTTCTGGGGAGCTCAGGATAATGCACTTCACTCCAGTGCTGCCATGAGCAACTCAACAGTGCTGGCATCACAGCCTTCGGTTTGAGCCAATACCATTAAAAAGGACAATTCTTCATTATCAGTCCTGGAAGCTTCCTCCAGCAATCCGTGCCTCAGAGAGTCAGGGAGCATTTTGTTCTTCTGTGGTGAGTCCTTACAGCCCTCAGCACAGGAGGGCACTGTCCTCAGTCCTCATACCCTGGTTCCCAGGTTAATTTTAAGGAGGATTCAACACTTCTCCCAAACACCTCCTTTTTCCTTCCATTAATTGAAAGAATATGAATCAGTGATTGGAATAAAAAAAAAAACCTCTGAAAATTGCTCTTCTGTCACTTGATTCTTATTGTTATTATTTTGTGGAATAAAGGAAGGCAGCAGAGCTCTCATATTTGTCTAGATCTGGATCTTACTTGAAATGTGTTCACACACCACCCGTTAATGTGACCTTGCAGTCAGAGGGGATGAATTCAGAGTGCGTGAGCACTGATCTTGCTTCTGAGTATACAGTTAGGGATCTGTTTGTCCATGCAATGAGATTGAACAACTTATTTCAGTGAAAAAATTAAACTCAACTTTACTTATAGCTTAGTAACTATGACCAGTGTGATATTCAGTCTTACTGGAATAATTTTTGCCCAAAACATCAACCAAGGGATCTTGTTAATGCAGACTGTCTCAGAATTGTACTATAATTTCTGGGTTTTGTGAGTTTGAAGAAGTGGTAAAAGTTCATTCTCTTGGTAGAACAAACAAAATTATTCCTTTTTGTTCAAACTTTACAGGACAATTTTAATTCTAAATTTTCAGTTTTCCAAACAGAGGGAAAGGGTGAGAAAGACATTACTTGTGCTTCATTCCTCTTTAAGGCTGAAGTTCAAGTTGGGGTAAAAAGAAAAAAAAATTCTTTCTGAAAATCAATTAATTGTACATGCTAAGAAAATACACAACTCCATATAGAAAAATGGAGAAACAATTTCTAACCAAATTGGAGAATAAACACATCAAGAGTGGGAAAAATGATGCCTCCCAGCAAGAGGAGTAGGAAGGGGGAAGATGAGTAAAACCCCTGAAAATAAGAGTAGATAGAAATTGAGAGTCATATGAGATGGATAAATAAACAACAAGGTTACAAGTTCACAAACCCACCCTGCAGGCACTATTAGGACTTTAATTTGCTTCAATCAGCAGTGTACGTGGTGTGTGTTTACTTCAAGGGGAACGGAGTCGATTTTCTGCTTCTGACTTAATATGCTACCAACATATCATGATGCCTGGCCAAATTCACCAAAGCATGTCTCTGCTGCTCTTCGCTGGATTGTGCTCAGAGACACTTGTGGTACCTGTTAAAACACTTTAATGAATCTGATACTCATGAATGGTGCTGAAATGACAGCCTTGGAAATTGAAGTCTTCTATCAAACTACAGAACTCGCACAGTATGGATGAAAATACTGCCAGGTTCTGCCATGCTGTCCTCTCAACGTGTCTCAAATTTAACCTGGAAAAATTATTTCTGGTGGTAGCAGCACTTCAGCCTCAATGCCTGGTCATTTCTTCCTACTTCAGATATAGTTGCCAGCAAGTGTATGGATTATCTCAGAGATTTTATACTGCAGACAGAAGCTGGGCAAGACATTTTCAACAGAATTATTTCTTATCAGAAAAAACAGTTGCATTTGAATCAGAGTGTTCTGGGAAAGTGTTAAAATTGCAACATTCTCAAAAGGCAGGTGCTGAAACAAATTGGGTTTTTTTAATATATGTAATTATTTCTTTAGGATTAAATAATGCCTTAATTGTGTTATAATTATCCATGTAATATGTCTTATATCATATACCAGACTGTGCTATTCTTGAAGTGTAGCATTTTGTCTTATTAAATTTAAGAATTTCAGTGCTTCTAAAATGAGTGATATATGAATTTCAATAGCAAGGTCAATTTCAAAATGGGAAAATTTATTTTGACTGAAAAATAAAAATAGCCTAAAATATATTCATTAATGTTTGGTTTTTTGTTTTTTTTTTTTACTTTTTTTCTTTGTTTCCTCATTTTCAATCTTTTGTGCAAAGGGAAGAGAGCAATCCTGTTTCTATGTACTCTATGTCAGGCAATAGTGATGTGGGAAGCTGGAGGGAAAGGAGACTTTGGGGCAAATTTAAATTTTGGTAATGCTACGGCATTCAAGAATATTTTGGAATATTGGAGCCCCATGCCAAAATAGAAGGAGAATAGCCTTAGTATTGCAAATATTTTTCTCTTATCTCTCAACTTCACCTCTGTCCCAAATGCTCTAATCTGAGCGAGTCTAGTGATGGGAGGTACAGGCAGGGTTGTGATCTCTCAGTGCAGGCAAGAGATTTCAATTTCTGCTTTCCAGAAGATTTTAGCAGGAGAGGAGGAGAGAGTGAAGGACATATCCCTCTGGTGCAGTCACAGAGGTGAGGGTGGGAAAGGAGGCTCTGCTGAAAGCCACACAGAATTAGTAATAAGAAAGTTAAGAGAACTTTGAAAAGACCATCATGCTGATTATGCAGCTCTTCCCTTGAAAAAAAAAAATGTCAGCTTAAATGATAGGTTGGAAAAAGAAACAGAAGAAATAATCCCTTAAGGAGGTGTCTGAGAGTTGATACTTCAGACCTTTACACAGAAAAACAATGTTCGTGGTGTGTACCAGCTGATAGCTGTTCTCTCTTCTGACCTTTATCTTCAGGTATGTGGACAGATCTGAAAACTCACTTATGGCTTTTCCATTTGAGACTTATCTTTCTCTTCTACTTATCACATGCCTTCTACTTATCACAAAGCAGTACTTGGCCATTACTTTCATCGCAGATAAAAGTATTATTGCATCCTCAGTATCCTCACCCTCACTCTACTTGATTTCTTCAAGTAGATTGATTTCTTCAAATGATGTACTACACAGTGTTTTGCGGGTTTTTTTTAATACTTATTGAAACCTTGTGGATCTGCCAGCTTTTATTTCATCTGACTGGTTTCTGAAATAACCTCTTCTGTGAGATGCGGCTTTCAAAATAGGCATAATTCTTGACTTGTGGGTTTCAGAAGAGAAATAATCAGTGAGCAATTAGTTCAAAAACAAAACTGGCATAAATTGCCAGCACTATGGGCATGACTGACTCAGTTTAACTATAATTATCCCATTTGCTCCATTTTGTTTCTAGTCTTCCACCGCCCAGTTATTGTGGGAACCTTAGTCTGAGTAGTGCCTGACAGCTGAAAACAGACTAACCAAGAAGGCCAGCCCTGTAACTGTGTTTATTGCACAGCATTTTTAACTCAGATGTTCAAAAACAATTTCTTACCTCTCCCCCTCCTGTGAAACAGGTTTTGATATGTCTTTCCTCTTTGTGAGATAGAGACGTGGCTGCCAGCACGATAATGTTGTGGGACCCAATACCATCTGGAACAGTAGACGCCATGGTCAGTTCCTGGCTAATCTTGTCAGGTCAGCTGTGAAAAACTGACATTCTGCCATCAGGAGCATGTCCAGATTTGTTTTACCACACTTTCGGGTTTTAATGGCTCAGGATTGAGAAGCCTTCTTCATTACCTCATTAGGTACAAAGGCATCTCAGAAGCAAGGTCACAGGTCCTGTACAGCTTTTATCTCCTGAATAGATCCTGTCTTGTGGGACTCTACAATACCAAACCACAAAGAGGCCTAGAATTTAGTTGGGTTGGTTGATTTTTCTTAAATTTTAAGAATTCATGTAAAGCTGGTCTCACAAGGTCATTCATGAAAAAATTCCTGCATTTGACTCTGGGGCTGGAGAATGGTGGACAGGACAGGACAGGACAGGACAGGATAGGATTTTTCAAATTCTCCAAAAATGTTTTCAGATATGCTTCTTATCAGATAGCTGTACCAGAGGGACTGAGGGATGGTGGCTGTGCAGTTACAGAATTAATGTGCCAGGTCAGTTCAAGCACCTTTGACACAGAAGCTGAACTGTTCTTAGGACTGATGAGACCAGCCCCACAGGCACATGGAGGTACCTGGAAACGCTCAGAAGGTGTGTGGATGAGGCAGCTGGGGTCATGCTGTACTGGTGGGCTTGGAATTACTGGGTTAAAGGTTGAATTTGATGATCCCAAAGGTCTCTTCCAAGCAAAAAAATTCTATGATTCTATGAGTGTAGGACCCTGACTAATTGGCCTAGCTGTTACCCAGAGGTCCAAGCCATGTTTGTGTTTTCAAAGACAGTTGTATGCTCAACAAACTAAAAAAAATTTAACTTTTAGACCTGCTATGTGGCCTACCCAGACCTGGTCTGGAGTCCTGCCTCAGACCTCCTGATCTGATTTGCCAAATCTTCTGCCTCAGACTGTTTTTCTCCCAGCTAAACCTGCTGTTGCAGCTCCTAAGCCAGTGCAGCGATTCTGAGGCTTGGCTTCCCATCCTTCATCTGCTACTGCACCAGTGCAGGGCTTCTGCAGACCCTCCTTTGGGCTCATCACAGAGCACCATGCAGTTAAGCTGTATCTTAAGAACTTCTCCCCCTCCTAAATGATGCTCAGGTCACTACCAATGAGCTCCCTACTTTGGACAGGGAGTGACATCCCTCCTCCCTTAAGAACTGGGAGTCATTCTCTGCCTCAGGTGGAAGGAGACAGCAATTTGTAGTCTGGGGTCCTCCATGGCATAGCTTTTGGGATCTAGTTCTGCCAGACTGTGCACAATATCCTTTTTCTCTATTTTGAAGCTATTTGTAGGCTCTCACTCCAATGATCTATAATTGGAGTTGTGCTAGACCTAAATTAAATTCAAAACTAACTAGTAAACAGGTTGTTTTGCACAGGTATTTCATGCATGCAAATATCTATAATTATGCAGCAGTGTGCGAAATTCATACATATTTAAATATATGGCAATAGAGAGCATGTTAATTCTTTCAAAACCCAGGCTATCTAAGAAACGGCTGAGTTAACATCACCTTGTTGTTCAGGAGCAACCAGATTATTTTTCTGCATTGTTATGTTTCTTAACTTGCCATGGTTGCTTCCTTTTTCCCTTTGTCTGTTGCTTGTGGCTGATGAAACCCATGCAGATCTGAAAAGCTGCAGAACTGCATTGTCTGCATATTCCTTTTGCTGCTTCTCATCTGAAAACAGTACCTCCTGGCACCTAGAAAACCATCACAGATGCAGAACAGGTGATCTTTACAGAATGCTATTCAAAGTGAACAGTCTGCCAGGCCCATAGACAACAAAACACACTGCTGACTCCAGCTGGAGCGAGCGATTACTTTGATAACAAATTAAAACAGCCTCAGAAATTGGAAATGAAGGAGCTGTGCAAGGATGAATAAACCCCTCAGATGGCCCCAATTTTGTGCAAGTCTATCCAACACATGTGCTATAAATTGGTGCTCTTCATTAATAGCTACTGTTTAGACACTAACATCTTTCAAAAGGACGAATCAGGATCTGTCTCCTTTCACAGTGCTAACTTCCATCCTGATTGAGGAGACTATTTTCTCTTAACATGTTCAGAGCACTTCCTTGGGATCTTAAAAATTCTTTATGTGTCATTTTGCTTCTTGCATATGCAGACAATTGTAATGCTCAATTTAAAAATGTTCATATATTTTCTGTCTATGGGATTTTTACAGCACTGGATAATTCCTGGATGATTACTGTTTTTAATAACCACATAATTACTGTATTAATCAGAACTGTCCTATTGGCTTTTGTGTGACACAGAAGGGCAGAAGCAAGATAGAGATAAAGATACCCTGTATTTAAAAGAGCCCTGAAACATTTTCTTGAGTTCACTTTTCAATATGGCACAGAAAGAGGTCAAAACACAGGAACAGCCTTAGCAGATATGAGAGGTCCATGGAGCCCAGTGCCTTTCAACAATAGTCAATTTGCAATAATTGAAGGAAAGTATGATATGTGAAGCTATTTCAAATGACAGCTAGCAAGACAGAGTGCTAACATGGGAGTATCCAGGACTCCAGGTAAGTGCACTGGATCTTTTGAAGGGGCACATAAACATAAATGAGACCCATCTTTCCTCAACAATTAATGTTCTAAAAAATGCTCAATTATTTTTGAAATCAGAAAATAAAAAGGAATGACAGAAAATTCTGCAGGAAGAAAATGAGTTGCACAGGGCAAAAAAGAAAAAAAAAAACTAGCAAAAGGCCAAATTTTCCAAAATGTGATGCTTGACTAATTTGGTGCCTTAAGGTGAAAACTTTTCTAAAATTGGGTGCACTTCCTGTTTGGTACACTCCATACAAAATTTCAAAGATGGATACATGTGTCTGTATGGCAAAATGCTTGGATATATCATAGAATCATAGAATGGCATGGGTTGGAGAGGACTTTAAAGATCATCTCGCTCCAACTCCCTGACACTGGAAAGAAAACCTTCCACTGGACCAGGCTGGTAAGGTCCCCATCCAACCTGGCCTTGAACACTTCCAGGGACTGGGCAGCCACAATTTCTCCAGGCAACCTGTGCCAGGGCCTCACCACCCTCACAGACAATGACTTTTTCCTCATATCTGATTCAAATCTATCCTCTTTAAGTTTAAAACCATGTCCAGTTGTCCTAATACTATTTGCATGTGTAAGAAGTCAGTCTCCCTCTTTTTTTATCATCTCCCTCTAAGGAAGGGAGCAGTGACATCCCCCTGGAACCTTCCCTTCTACATTCTGGGCAGGCTCTGCTCTCCCAGTCTGTGTTTGTAACACATTTATGTCAGACTGAAGGGGCAGGGAGGAGAGAGGGGTGCCCAGCTGAGTCTGTCTGTCCATCCCCAGGGAAGAGAAAGGGCAGAAGCAGATCATACTGAAGCCATAAGGACTCACTGCAGATCAGCTGTGTTTGAAAAGAAGCTTGAAATTATCAAATGCAGTACCCTAAAGCATTGACAGTTGTGACTAAAAACATTAAGGAGTCCTCTTTACTTATAGGAAATGAAAAGCAACCAGAGTGTTTAATTCTAAGTCATTACCTTTACCAGTCACTTGTAAAGATTAAATTTGTCAAAGACAAATTTCCGTTCTGTTTTTGATATCTGTTTGAGCCCTTTATACGTCTTCTTAGGATACTTGGCAATGCCTTTTCCCAGCTGCTCAGTTTTCCTTTACTGCAAGCATACATAAGCAGGCAAGATGCTCAGTGTTCACTATCTGAACCCCACACCCAAGGGGCATCCTTTAATGGATGTGAACCCTGAAAGGAAGGTTACTTTCATTAGTGGGATTAGGAAAACATCCCCTGGTTTGGTTTGATCATCCTCTAGTTGGGTCTGATTGCATGAATCTGAAATGGAAACAACATCTCTTTTTTTTTTTTTTTTCTTTTTTTAACTGACTTTGATGGACAGATCCTTTTTATAATGTACAAATAATCTTTGTGACCCTTATAAGCAGGTCTGATGATACTCAGCTGAGTAATGTACCAGAACTGAAATTTCAATCTACTTGATGTTTTGCATAGGGCTTTTGATGAAGTCACTGTCACCTGCTATTAACTTAATATCAAGTCTTAATAGGGTCCTTTTCTTTCCATCTTCACGCTGTTGGGGTCCGAATTAATTACTAAGGGGGAAAAAAAATCTTCACATAAATCCTTAAGCTTCACAGGAAGGAAAAAGTTTCCAGTGCTAGTTGAGATCTAAAGGCTTATTAGGAATGTCTGTCTCAACCAGACATCTGTGCTGCCCCTCCTCTTTCACGTATTTTCAGAGACACTTGAAAATATGCTTAGCTTTAGGCTGGTCCATAGTTAAGTGCAAAAGGATATCTGATGTATTTGAAGTTAAGCACATGCTTAACCAATTTGCTCAATCAGAGAGATATCCTGGCAAGAGAAAACATCTTCTTAATGTTTCTTTATGTTGTGTCTCCATCCACAGCCTGCCTGAATGCTCTCATCTTTGCTTTACCTCACAAACAGGAACTGGCAGCTTTAGAGAGATGATCAGGGAGATTGACTTAGAACTGAAGGGCACATGATAATGGAATCAGATTTACCTGCAGATGCTAAAATCTTTATCCTTGGAGACTCTGCAATTGCAAAAGGTATAAAAAATGAAAACACACTTTCCTTTTTAAAAGGACCATAGCTCTAATGGTGTATCTATCTCAATACATATATCATAAATATATATAAAATTATGGAATATTAACAACTGTAGCTATATTGATTTTAGATGAGTTGCTTTACACTGGTGGGTCTTATTTTGTGAAGAGTTGCATTTCTGCTAGGGTCATGCAATTAAAATTATCATTAATGGTAATAGGAAGAGGAAATAATTTTATTTTGTTCATGGAAAAAGCATACTTAAATTATAAATTTGCATTGCAAAAATATTTTACTATTGTTCCTTCCAGTTCCCTCAATGCTCTAATGACCAGGGATTTAAAGGCAGCTATAAATAGCTGAAGTGTGCTCTAAGCCTCTCTTTTTGTGCATTTCAGGTATGTTGTATATTTAAAGAGGAAATGAGTGACAGCCCAGTCTGCAGCCTGTTTTGTAGAAATATATGGCAGGTTTCGATTATGAGGTATTTACTGCTTCTCTATTCTGAGCTCACTTTGGGGGTATGCTTGAATTACACACTTCTTCGCTGTAGAGAGGGATAATTTCACTGAAACTAGTGGAGGCAGGCTTGCTGGCAAACAGACTGAACTTGATAATTTTCCCTCTTATCCTGGTGATACTATTCATTTGGCATTTTGCAGATGGGGAAATAGAGACATCGCTATGCAGAGGGGCTTTGTCAAAATCTTTCTCATCTCTCTTTCAACACCCCTTACATTATAGCAAAATAGGAAATTACATGTTTAGAGCACTCTGCCTGTTCTTTGAAAAGCAATAGTATCTCCAGCAAATTCTACAGAGTCTAAGACCAATAAACATCACTTGCCATAGAGAGAAGCACCCTAGCTCCTGCAACAGTGGCTTCAAATCAGGTTTAAACCTTTCATGCCATGATGGGGGCTACTGGATGTTACCCAAGTGTAAACAAAAGGTATTGAGAATTCTTTTCTATTAGAAACACAGCTCCTCAGGAAAATGGGGTTTGCTATATGGAGCAGATGACACCCACATTTATTTACTTTTTTTTAGGTGCTGCCTATTGGGGCATATTCTCTGCTTCACTACAGAAGTTTAATTCCCTCTCAAATAAGCTGCCAAATGCTGAAAAATACCCCCACAACAGAAGGAGGCTGAAGCTGCTTTGAATGCAACCTTGTTGTCTCAGTGCAAGGTTGTCATTCCCACCCCCAGGATCTGCTCAGGAAGGTGAAGGGTGCTGAGCAGAGGGTAAAACACAGCTCTGCATCAGGAGGAGCGCTGGACAGTGCCCTCTGTACCCAGCTCTGAGTGCCCAGAGACTGCCAGCACGCTGCTGGTACTCATTTAGCTCAGGATAAGCCAGGAGTCTTCGCTGGTCTGGATATGCAAAGAGTTCCTGGTTTTTTAGGTGCACTCACAGAAAATTGTCTTTTCAGTTTTCCTGGGTTGTTGCAATGGCAGCTTGAGCCTGGTCCCATCCAGCTGCATCAGTCAAACTGAGCTCCACAACATGACATAACCTGACACAGCTGACACAGCCAGGTGTTACAAGCCAATGGACACCATGGTTCACAAACTATTCAAATTACTTTCAGATACATATCCTACCTCTCTGCTCAAATCCTTCCCAGCTGTCTCCTTTCTCAGCTCCATATGAATCAGGGTTGGAGGAAAGCGAAGCGGGGGGAGATGGGGGAGGAAAGAAGAAGGCGGGAGAGAAAATATCCTGCCTGGCAAAAAATAAAATAAAAAAAAATAAAATTAAAAAAAACCTGAATGCTTGCAAACCATATTGCCTGAAAAATTAACTATTTGAGGGAGGCTCACCACAGCCTTGGAGACTGTTTTAGGCTTTTTAGGAGCGAGTTGTAAATATATCAGCTGTAAATGCACATCCTCTAGGTTAAATATTCATGTCTTGGAGTACTGTATATTATAATAATAGTAATAATAATAATAATAATAATAATAATAATAGTGGTAGTAGTAGTAGTAAAAAATCTTATCTCATGTTTATAGGATGTCATAAAATTGAAGACTTGGAGCAATTCCATAATCCTGGAAAAAATCAAGCCTAGCAGCACGAGAGAGAGAGGCAGCCAGCCAGGACATCCACCCATGGCTAGGCACATGCAGTGCCTGCAGAAAGTTGTATCCCAGTGAAACCAGAGAGACAATCCATAGGAACTATTGCTTGACTGGCCTGGGGTGGTGTTGGCCCATATCAAGGCAGGCCACCTCCATTTTGCAGAACAGAAAAGATGGGTTGCAGAGTTGAAGTGACTTAATGAAGGTCATACAACAAGTCTGTGGCAGAGTCAGAAATTCAGGCATGAATTTCATTATCCAGATAGCCATCAATCACCCTGGGGGAAGGGAGAGGTTCAAATGCAGAAAGAATGGCTGGATACCCAACTTCCAGCGAAGGTCAGTGAGAACTGAATGCCTCATGTCTCCCATTACCACAGAAATCTCCCCCTCAGAATATAAGTGCTAAAAAAGGCCACCTCCCTCCTGAATATAAATCTCTGTGATTCTCTTTTCCTCTTAATTATAATGGTCTGAAACAGGAGAAATAGGTTGGCAGTCAATGAATTTACACCCCCTTAGTCAAAGAGCAGAATTCACCCTACAACCTTCAAGTCTTTGCTTTAATGTTTTATCAAAAGCAAATAAAAATATGGGTGAGACCAGCACCCTAGGCCATTAAGCAGAATTTCTGACTGGTCTTTAATGCAGTATGTGTAAGAGAGCCCACAGTCCTCCCTCAGGTTTGTGCTCCTTTTATCTACTACAGACGGCCTCTGTGGGATGCATCTCTCTGTTCCCATTTATTTGTGAGCAGAGGGGAAAAGAGAAAGAGGGAGGCACTGAGAAAAAGAGAGAAAGAAAAAAAGGAAAGGAGGAAGGAATGAAAGAAGGAAAGAAGGAAAGGAAGAAGGAATGAAATGAGGAAAGAAAGAAATAGAGAAAGAAAGAAAGAAAGAAAGAAAGAAAAGAAAGAAAGAAATAGAGAAAGAAAAGAAAGAAAAGGAAGAAAAGGAAGGAAAGAAAGGAAGAAAGAGAGAAAGAAAGAAAGAGAGAGAAAGAAAGAAGGAAAGAAGGAAAGAAAGAAAGAAAGAAAGAAGGAAAGAAAGAAAGAAAAAAAGAAAGAAAGAAAGAAAGAAAGAAAGAAAGAAAGAAAGAAAGAAAGAAAGAAAGAAAGAAAGAAAGAAAGAAAGAAAGAAAGAAAGAAAGAAAGAAAGAAAGAAAGAAAGAAAGAAAGAAAGAAAGGTGAAAATAGAGAAAAAATGATAGAGAGAAAAGGAAGAAAAAATAAAAATTAAAAAGTGAAACCCCAAATGTTAGTTATTTATTTTAGTTAGTTATTTTGTATATGTGTCTCCTTAAGAAATACAGAAGCAAAGAAGGAAAACAAGCACACAAAGACCCCCCAACACCAACATTGTCTGTGGAGCAGCTGAGCCAGCTGAGTACAGCAAGCAGTGTACAGGTGTCTTGTGCTGCTTTTATTCGTTGTTTAATAGGTGCCTACTGGAATGGGAGAAAGGGAGAAAGGGCATGAGAAGCTGTCCTTGTCTTTGCAGAGCATGAATAGCATTTATCTCAGTGCAGTGGGCATCGCCAAGTTGGGTTTTTGTCAACCTGTCAATTCTTTTTTCTTTTTTTTTCTTTTTTTTTTCTTTTTTTTTT
>VXAX01000443.1:97827-118893 GCA_013399835.1 Leptocoma aspasia | reverse complement strand
TTTTTTTTTTTTTTTTTTGTTAAACAGAAAGCAGAGTTCAGTAAATAAAGATAAATGATTGTGCTCCTTGTCTGCAGACCCTGGAGCTAAACTGAACAGGCCTCTTATGGTTTGGACCTGCTTCATTGACTGTTCAGACAGCCCAGTAATACGACAGATGTACCCAGCCGTTCCCTCTTCCCCGCTGTCCATTAGATTATGTTCATTTTGTCTGAGATGCCATTATAAGTCTCAAGGTCAAATAAGTCACAGAGAAGAAAGAGGAGGACTAATTTTTTTTTTTTTTTCCCTGCCGCCCTCCCTGCATAAGGACTCACTCTCAACTTGCAAAGCAGATCGTCTTTTAAGGTGCACACACAGCTCAGCACAATTTATTGAAATAAAATGCAGGTGTAACATTCACCCGGAGGCCGTTCTGGCACGACAGCAGAGGAGACTTCTCAAGAGTGGTTTGGGCAGCTTTCCTAAATTTCTAATTAATTATTTTTAGGTAAAATACATTAAGGGAGAGCTTTCAAAACAAGGAGAAGAAGAAGAAAAAAACCCGGAACAAATATACAGGAGAGCAGACCGCAAGGTCTGAAGGCTTTTCAAGGCACACTGGGCAAGTTATCACACTCTGAGCAGAGTAGTTGAAACGTAGAGCTGGGAGGGGAGGAAGAAACAGCAGCAGTGATGCGAGAGTACTAAAGATTCTTAAAACTCCAAACTTGTCAAAAATGTGGGGATTCATTTTATTCTTGGATACAGTGGGATGTGTGTCATCCCAACGGAGTCCTTGGTAGTGACTAGAAATCTGCATCATGTCTGTAACAACAAAACTAAACAATAATAAGTCATTTTTTACTGAATTTCTCTTATTTATGGAAATATTTCTATTCTTTAAAGAAAAAGAGTGGCTACTGAGGAGCCTCAAATAGGACTGCTTATTCACTTAGCATGGTTTTTGTTTTCCTAGAGCTTGCTTTTCAACAAGTGGGAAGAAGTCCATTTATTTCTTTGACTTTTTGACTGTGCTAACACAGAAAGCTGAAGTAATGAAATTTAGGGTTAGGAAAGAGGCTTTTGTTTTGCTTTTTAAAAATAATTTGTATTTACATTTTTTATTCACTTTCACTGTGAGCAAGTGCTTACACTTAGGAAGAAACAAGAAAAATTCTCTTTAGGGCAAAGCATTCAATAATCAGAATGCCCATCACAAACAGACAAATAAATAACCTAAAATCCACAAAAAAAAAGCCCCATAAAAAACAATGACAATTTAAAGTTGTACAGCATTTTAATTATCTCAAAATTGACTTATCCACTATACCTGGGAAGAAGAAAAGCACTGTTATTCAGATTTAGCTGATCAGCCATCAAGGACCAGAGAGATTAAGGGACATAGCAAATCTGAAGCTAGTTGATTCCAGCAGAACCTGGAACTAATTCTGCTTCTCCTGTGTGTCACATTTAAATCCTTCTGTTGGACAGTCTCCCTCTTCAGACTGAGGAGAGGGCAGACATAAGGCAAGCAAGCTGGATCCAGGACAGCTCTGAGTAACTTTCTTTTAAAAATGAAAATAATAAATTTTCAAAAGTATGTTCAGGAATTAATTTGTAAGGGCAAGTTCTGATGGCCAGGGCATCTTAGGGGAACCCAGCCTGGTGCAAAATCCCTTAGTATTCAACAGCTCAAAACACCTGACTCTCCAAGCCTGGCCCTTTAGGAAATCAGAGTAAGAACCAGGCAAATATAAGGACTACAGACGTGTTTCAGAAGAGAAGCATAAATTACTATATTTAGATCAAATTTACGTAACTTTTAAAGTCTACCATGGCTCAGTTTTACTTAAAAGAAAAAGAAATTCGATCACTGAACCAGAAGCATTCCCAGAGAGGGAATTCATGCTTGTGGCACGTAAAGCTGCTCGTTCTTGCCTGAGCTTCCCCAGGCTGCCAAGTGCATCGGGGCAGAGCCCGCCCTGCTCCGAGTTTGCCAGACATAAACCAGCTCTTG
This sequence comes from Leptocoma aspasia, assembly GCA_013399835.1. Lineage (NCBI taxonomy): Eukaryota > Metazoa > Chordata > Aves > Passeriformes > Nectariniidae > Leptocoma > Leptocoma aspasia. The sequence goes on along the minus strand of VXAX01000443.1, from coordinate 116,894 downwards.
CCCAAAGCCCCACAACAGCACTCCTCTGTAGTTTGAGCTAATAAGTCTTCCTTTGTTAGGACTGCACAAGCAAAGAAGCCTGAGGGAAGCAGGAGGAAATGCTGAGCAACTGAGACGCTCCCCGAGGCCAGCCTCGCGCTCCAAATACGCAAAAGGCAAAAGGAGCTGCTCTGCCCTTTCATAGGTTACCACGGCCATAACCCCATGATCTGGTCAAGACATCGCTCTTCCCCCTTTCAACTCCCCGTGGGAAGTCTTAACATTCATTTCTTTGCAAGGCTATTTTGGTCTTTGCAAATGCTATGGTGACGAGAGTAGATTATTCCTTAGGGGAATGAGGAAGGACCGCTTTGTAGACACTTTCCTCACCCTCTGCATGCAAGATTAAACACAAGTTGATATGAAGTATGCAGGGTTAGAAAGAATAGAGCCATAAGATTTTTAAAATATGAATCCACTCAAGTGAAACATAGACTAAAGTCTTGCAAATGCATTTTTGAGTGTGCTGCATTACTTCCCCATCGAGAGTTCTCCACATGATCCCTTGAGATGTGCGGTCCTCTGAAGCCTGTAAAATTATTCTAATCAGCATTTGCTTAGCACTTCAGAAGTTCTGGCAAACACAAGCTAATTAATTCTCACAGTTCCCCCAGAGAAGGAAGATCTCATTTTGTTGATGGTAGCACAGAGGCAAGGATAGCATAAGTGACATGCTCAAGGCCACATTTTGGGCTGGTGTCTGGCACAAAAATCAGAAGTTTGGGACTAGCTACCAAATCAGTCAAACCCTTCTATGGCTCAAGAACATCAGATGTAACCCAAGGTATCTGAAAAAGTCAAATAACTTTACCTTGTGGTTAGCATTAAGTGAGTCTGACAGCATCTCTGCCTGCAGTTATTCAAAGGAAGATGCTTCTTTTCACCAAATGCACAGGGAAGTTGTGCACAAATTGGAGGAACTCAAAATGTAGAGATGTTTTTGCTGGGAGAACTATATCCATTAACTTTGTTGCAGGGGGAATTATGTGAAATGGAGATGGGAGGAAAATAGTGGGAAAGGCAGGTTATGTATCATATTTTCTTTTGATCAGCTTCTGCTTTTTATATATGTGGAAATATTTTGGGTGGGCTTTATGGTTTTCCTCTTGGTATGTGACATAAACTTCTGGTGCAGGAAGGACAATTTATGGAAAAAGAAGAAACAATCATCATTTAGCCTTGGGCTGGATGGGGATCTGAGCAGCTTGGAGTGGTTGAAGAGGTCCCTGTTCACTGATGGGAAGTTGGAGTAGATGGAAACTAAAGATGCCTTCTAGCACAAACCAGTCCCTGATTCTGCAATTCTGTGAAATCAGGAGACATCCAGAGACTGTGATGGAGGATTGGAGCTATGAAAACTTGTGATGGGTTGTATAAGGCACATCATATTATACCTATATTATAGGTCAGGATTATAAATTTCTAGCTTTTAGAAACATTCAGGAATATTAGAAAAGCAAACACAAAGTAAAACTCCCATCATAGTGATATAAAGTAAGGGCCATTCACAACTGTTGGTTTACAATTAATTTATTCTGAAAACTCTGGAATAGACTGTTATCATGGAAATGGATTTTCTGACCTACTCCAACCCCTCCACCCATTTTTCAAATAACTTTCACAATTTTGACTAAACAGGTGTTGAGGGATGCCCTATGTGAGTAGACAGTTGAGCAAAGATTATCCTCAGTATAATATGTGTTAATAATTCCTTGTTCCGGTGGCTCAGTGTGACAAGTGATTACTAGAGAAATCTCTAATAATTGCATAAAAGAGAGGATGAGAGATAACCAGGACCGGAAATTTTAATGGAGGGTAAAACACATCCCTTTTGAGAAAAAGAAGGGGAAAGAGGGAAAGAGGAAAGGGAAAGGGAAAGGGAAAGGGAAAGGGAAAGGGAAAGGGAAAGGGAAAGGGAAAGGGAAAGGGAAAGGGAAAGGGAAAGGGAAAGGGAAAGAGAGGAAATATTCTATCAATGCCCACATTTAAATTTGGGCTCAAAGCAAGAATTCTGAGAAACATGTTATAAATATCTGGGTAAAAAATCCCTGAGTATTTATAATTGTTGTTTCATAGCTTTTATTCACTGAAACTTTTCTCTTTTAAAAATCTTTATCCAACTGAAAAAAAGAGTAAGCAATATAATTTTTACAGAATAATGTTATTTTTATTGTCTCCCGTTTTTCAAAGAAGCAAGTCAATAAAGTCAGCCCTTTTCTTTCAACAGTTATCAGTCAAATTCTTTTTAAGGGGACAGCATCAGAGACAGATCCATTACATCTTTAAACTTCCACTGAGAGGGATTGTGATACCACTGGCTTCAATCTGCAGGAAACCCTGCAAACTTTGACTCACTTTGTTAGCACTTTTTTGCAGCTAGAAAAACCCTGCAATAAAACTAGATCAGAAAGAGAAGGAATACGAAAGGAAATGTAAGTGCATGAAATGAAAATTATTTTCCCAAGGCAGGTTATATTAAAGATCGAACCAAAAAATTATCTAAGTTTTCTGTAACTTAGTGCTATTTCCATTGGATGGCATTTCAGTGTTTTGTTCTTTATCTGCATTTTTACTTCTATTTTTCTTTTTACATTTTTTCTCATTTTTTTTCTTTCTTCTCTTTTTTTTTCTTTCTTCTCCTTTTTTTTTCTTTCTTTTTTCTTGGTTTTTTTTTTTTCCTTTTTTCCCTGGATACACTGGGAAAATTACAAAATTGCATTCTTACACTTTCATTTTTATACTACAACAGCAGTCAGACCATGTTGGAAAGTACTGCCATGTGGTCAGAGCTGTCCTGTAATGGCTGTGATTGGATCATGGAGACAGGGAATAGTGTAATGCATGAAACTAGAATATCTTGAACACATGGGAGAACATGAGAGGAACTGGAAGCATTACACTCATACCATGAATTTACACTTCAAAATTATATGTATAAGAGATTAGGATTTTTTTGTCTCTGATATTATCCCTGTCTCAATTTCTTCTTTTCCATACCTATAATGCTAAAGAATTCCTCTGTCTCACCTTTGTGATGTCAGAGTTAATTACAACTGGCATATGGGAGAAGCAGGATTTTGTAGGGATGATATTCTGCTGCAAGTGACTGCCAGGAGAAAAGTCCAACCAAACCAGGGAAATGAACTAAACAATTTTTCCTACAACAGGAGTGAACAGCATTTGATGGAAGCAAAACTTCAGCAGACTCATATTAGAAACTGAAAAATGATCTATGTCTCAATCTTTTGAGCAAAAATTAACATCAATGAATGCTTGATGCATAATAACTACCCAGTGTTTTCTTCATTATGCCAGTAGTTTATGAATCCAAAGAGCTGCACTTACATCATATAATTTGTTTTCCTAAGATGACTCGAAGAAGAAAAATGTCAAGTAATTATATACTTGTTACTCTCAAGAATTTTCATTTCAGGCTCAAGATGAAGACTAATACAAGAATTTGGGAAATAGTCTATAATTTCTGTTCACTTATTTGATGTAGTTTACCTTTATTGCTATGGGGTTTTAATTGATAATTCAATAGAATATTTATATTCTGTCTTGAGGTTGCTGCACTAATTCTATTAATTCCTGGAGTGGCTACATGACATTCTGTTAGAATCATTATTTTCTTTTTAATGGAACACAGCAACAGACAGCAAGTGATTCAGCATACGGTAGATTGTTCCATTTATTGAAAATCAAGATACTGTATTTGCTCTATAACAATAATGAAGTTGATGACTTCCAATCTGTTTAATAAACTGTTTCTGCATTTGAATATTTATATTAAATCAACCAGCTGGTGAGATCACATCAGTGTTTTTGCTCAGAAATATATAACAATTATTAAGACTGAATATATTATTTGCTTTTTTTGTGTTTTTATGCCCATCCCACGTAAAGCAAAAAACTTCGAGTTCAGCCTTAGCTTTTCAATTTTAAAGTTCCAACTACGGATATTTACAAAACCGCATAGAAACATCCCTTGGGGAAACTGAGGCATAAGGTAATCATAGAGCGAATGTCAGAACGGGCTTCAATCCCCTCTAGCCTCCCATACCATCCCACATTTACCCTTAATCACTTGCATGATTGCTTTCAGCCATGCAGCAATAAGAATTTAACAGGGTTTAACAGGGGATGGTGTGATGTGATGTCATCAAGCCCACTCGCCCTCGACACGGTGCTGTTGATCATTACCAAGCTTTATATCCAACCCCCGCCAGCAGCAGTGGGGTTGGGATCAGATGATTATTGGGGTGATGATCTTTAAGGCCTCTTCCAACCCAAACCACTCTGTGATTCTGTGATTTATGCGGGCAGGTTGTCAGTAACTTGCAAACAGCTGTTGCTCATAAAATGTGTTAGAACTTCTGGTTTTTGACTTCCTCACGTTATGGGTGCTCCAATCCTTCCATTGCCTACATGCACCTTGCCCTGGTGCTGATTCAGCTTGGCACAACCTCCTGTACCATGGGTTTAAGCATGGAACTTTTCCCACACTGAAGCCTGGAATTTGAGACTCCAGATGAATGCAGTCAGTGAAAACAAATGCCAAAGAGGCAAAATTTTGTTGGTAGATGTAATTCATTGGGTATATGGTGGTTTCACCACTGAAAGACAGGACAGATGGGTATGCAAGAAGCAGATACAATTTGTTTTACATAAATTTGCTAAACAAAAGAGCTATAAGGAGAGGAATGATGAATTTTCAGCAAGCCATCACGGGGACTGAAAGTAGCAGGAAAATCTTATTATATATAGATCCATAGAGAGAAATAGCAGAGCAGTGTTTTGGTCCTATTTCTGTGCCCTTTCCAAAGGAGCCTACGGACATATAGAGGGGTGGAATTGGCATAGCTCTAAAGAAACTTAATAGGGTTATAGAAATTACTCAAAAAACCTACAGGATGTATTAGAGAGTTATTTCTTCTCCATATATTTCTTTGAACCATCTCAATAGAAGTATATTTCATTGTATGTTTGCTTTTACAAGGTGGTTTAAAAAATTATATGAGAAAGTTTGTAATTTTCTGTGAAGCCCTATAGGATTTTTCCATAAGGGAAATATATCTGTGTATCTAATACATGCAGGATATTACACAGCACAAGAATTCCTAATGAAAAATTTAACTCTTGGTACTTCTTTAAGCACTAATGAGAGAAACACTTCTCAGGAAAATGTGCAAAGCATCCAGTAAAGTGCTACCGTGGATAACACTGTGACATGGGGAAAGAAACAAAACAAAGCAAAGGAGGGAGTCTGTGAATATTTAAGAGTTGATCTTATGACTTATCTCTGTATTGACATTTTCAAGCTAAAAAACATTTGACTAAAGGGAAATGGCTAACTCTCAGCAGCAACAGCAGCATTCTGCCAATTTCCTAGCCTAGAGGCAGCACGCAGAAAGAAGTAAGAGCAAATGATGTATACTTTGATGTAAGGTATAACCTGGGGGGACTGCCAGCCAAAATGGGGGGAGAAAGATGAAAAATTAAAATGAAACAGCAGAATAGCTGACTGCCTGTAGGATGAAGTTTAATCTCTCAGTACCATTAGTTTTAAGAATGGAAGGACAATGGGGAGGGGGTACCAGAAAAACATGGCAAATCATTGTTTTGTTGGTTTAAAATTGTTTACTTTAGATGTCTACAAGTAATTAAGGGAAAATGAAGCCTCTAACTAGAAGAGAGATTGCTAAAGAAAGTTTAGCAGAGGAACGCACACAAAAAAAAGATGAAGTTCATTGTCCCAATTAGATGAGAAGTGCTCTCCTGGTGAAAAACACCCAAGAAAACCTGGTGGGAAAAGAGGGAACCGTGTAATCACAGTTACAGCTCAGAGTCAGACTGAAGATCAGTCTGGGAAAAAAATACACATTGATTTATAGCTTCACAGACAAAGGCAAATGATGGGTTGTGTAAATCACATCAGACACGACTTTACCATTGTTGCCATGCAAAACTAGGAAACAACATTGTCAGGATACTGAGACTGTTAATGGCAACTCTAATCCTATGAAGACTCAGCAATGTGCTGATGTAAATAAATCTACTCTCTTCAAAAATGCCTCACAGGTTTAAAGTTAAGCACATGCTTAAATATCTGGAAGATGGTAGTCCAAAAAAACAAGTTATGTTCTCTTTTCCTAACCAGCAAATTAACAATCCCCATTTTGCATAGCAGAGCTGGCATCAGGGAACTGGTTTGTGTTTTTTTAGCCTATCACTGAAAAAAGCTTATCATCATAAAATTTAAATAGCTTGGGAAACCAGAAGATGGACACCAAGAATTTCTCAAACTTGTCACTCACGTAGAACTCAGATTCCTGTTATGGTATGGCCAAGAGTCCACCTTAGAGGCTTGGCATCAGATTCTTCCTCACACAGGAGGTGTGTGACCTGCAAGGGAATAATGCAGAGCATGCAATCCAAAGAGGGCAGGAGTGTGCTACAGACCCTGAGCAACTGTGCCCTAGCACAGCTGGGGGACCACATTTCAGCCTCCTGGTAGAGCCTGAAAGGTTGCTTGAAAAAGATGTTGTCTTTCCCCCCACTTATATATTTCTTGAGGAGGAGGGAGGCTGGTCTAGCTTTGCTTTGGAAGCCAAAAGGAACTACCAGATGCAGGGATATGCTCTCTCAAACATTTCTGGTGATCTTTTTCAAACGCTGCTGGATGGAGTGACGGCCAGGAGCTTCTGTGGAACAAGGGTTTGTGGGAGGAGTTGAGACTGCGTTCTGTGGGTTTCAATGTAACCTGCTATGACTTCTTGCAAGCTGTGGAGCATAAACATTTTCACTCAATGTTCAGGTGCGATGTCTTTCTCCATAACATAACCTAAAGATACTTTAGAATGAAAATAAAGAACCAGCATCTCCCCCTATTACCTTACTCTGCTAAATCAGGTCTGCTGATGTCTTCTTACTGGTGAGCAGGGACAGGACCCAAGGGAATGGTAACAAGTTGAGCATGGGGAGGTTTAGATGGGATGTTAGGTAAAGGTTTTTCACCCAGAGGATGGCTGAGCACTGAACAGGCTCCCCAGGGCAGTGGTCATAGCAGCAGCCTGTCAGAGGCATTTGGACAATGACCTCAGACACGTGGTGGGATTGTTGGGATTGTTGTGTTTAGGGCCAGGAGCTGGACTTCAATGATCCTTGTGGGTCCCTTCCCACTCAGGACACTCTGTCATTCTGTGATTCTATGCTCAGCTCTAGCATATTATGAAGTATCACTGGCTAAATAAATGTTTAGATTATCTCATCTAAACAGTGTTGAAGAGGTTCTGGAGCATCACAAAATTTGGGAGGGTTGATGCACAAGAGGGAGGGTGTTAATGACACACTGTCTAACAGTAACTGGATGAAAGGGCAAAAGGTCTTTCTCCACTTGCTGCTGACCTAATTCAGAAGTGATTTATTGTATGCAATTAGTTTGCATTCAGCCTCTCTCCAAGCCATGAGGCCAGACAATGATGTTCTTTGCTGCCTGCACACGCACTGGAAGAAGCCCTTCTTTCAAGGACCACTCAAGCAGCTCTCCCAGCATGGCGAGTATTTTTAGCGTTCCAAAGTTCAAGGTGAAGGAGGTGACAAACAGCTTCCTGTGTTGTCCATAAAGTTTCACTGTGCAAAGTTTTAATTGCCTTTCAAAGCAAATTCCTCAGGTAAAATTACACACAGCTTGCACACTTAAGAAAGGAGCTAACTTGTAGCCTCAGCTGTGATAAGGGATGCTTCGTCTGAGCTGCCAAAAAAATGATGGTGCTTACCTGTGCCGTATTTCTCACAGTGTATGAACATCAATATTATCCTTTGCCTGTCTGAAAGATTTCAAAGTCCTTTCTAAATTTACTCTCCAAGATGTCCTTTTGGTGCTCTGTGATTATCAGCAATCAAAAATGAGATAGTGCGTGGTTTGTGCCGTAGCAGCTTTTCTTGGAACGTGGACCACAAGATCAAGGAGCTCCACTGTTACTGCCCTCATCATCACTTGTGTTGCTGTTCCATCTGTGGGACGGGGTCAGGCACCACAGTCTGGCTGCAGTCAGTGGTGCAAACCCAGAACAGAGCTGAGCACAGGTGCCTGCTGCCGCAGACAACTTACAGCACACCTCTTAGCTCTATCTAAATCCTCAGACTTAACTGACTGTAAGAGGAGAAATAACAGATGGAGGCTGCAAACAGATGGAGAAGCACAAACTAGCACTGAGACAATCATGCTAATTGTAATGGGCAAAATGCACAGCACACTGGGTGCATTGCCGTGGCCATTACCCTGCGTCATCAGCAGGGGAACAAAGGCATGGGAAAACAGCCTGTGCAGGGCTGCAAGGTGCAGCAGGCTCAGGATGCTTCATTTTGGAGTCTTTAGACATCTAATAACATCAGCAATATCAGGGGTCCCTATAAAACCAGTGGAAAGAGACAGGCAACTCCAGAGAAGGATGGATTTTTAAATAAAAACATTTAAATAGCAATGCCTTTCAGAGGTGTTTCTCTAGTCTGTCTGTGGCACTGAGTAGTCAGACAGGCAAGGAGACAATTCTTCCTGTCTAGATGTATATTTTAAGGGCTAATTTTTAGTAAAACAAAACCAATCAAGAGGAAAAATTAAGACTAACAGCTGCCAGCACCTGATCCTCTTCACAACTCTGCAAACTGGCACCTGAAAAAGATGCTGAGGCAATTTGGAGTAAACCTTTCAAAACACAGAGAATAACGCTAAGGAAAGAAATGTCATTCCTTCAGCCATTCCATGGGTAAAAGGAATTGTGGTACACGTACATGCACATGCACACACACACATTTATATCTTTCCAATTAAGAAGGAAAAATATAGAATCTGCTGGGTTGAACAGGAGCACTAGTGAATTATCTAGTCCATCCTTTTGCCTGGGGCAAGACTGATTTAATTATCTCTAACACTTCTCTGATGGATGAGTGTCAAACCTTCCCTTGACTATCTCCAATGAAGGTGATCTGACTACCTCCCTTGGGTGACTTGCTTCATTGCCTTAAATGTACTAATAGTTATGAAGTTTTCCATAACAGTCAACCTAAATATGCAGTGCTTCATTTAGAACCTATCACTCCTTCTTTCTTTTTTTTTCCTTTTTTTTTTTTTTCTGTTCCCACTGACTAATGAGGATAATTGGTTCCTCTCCTTTTTCAGGGACATGCCTTTATGTGTTTATGGACATTCATCATTACTCCCTTTAGTCTTTTCCTCTCCAGACAGGACGTGCCTGGTTGTCTGAAACTTCAGTGGTGAGAAGCCCGAGGCAGAAAGATGAACGTGTTACAAAAGGCAGAAACATGGGCATTTTAAAAAGGTAACGAGGAAGACTGGGCATTTTGCACTGCCAGAGATTCTACAACTTTCACAAATACTAGGAGTGTGAAGTTAAACCAGGAAATGTAACTGGTAAAACTAAAATGAGCTACAAATGCGAAACATCCTTCACCTGCAATGGGACACCATGTGAAGGAAACTGCCAGGGGATGGCACAAACAAAGGTTCTACCACAGCCCATAACCAGGTGGATAGAGACAGGGTTCTGTTCCTCAACCTCAAAAGCAGTAAACAAAAGTGAATTCCCAAAGGTATGTTCCCAACACAAATAAATGTTCCATAGCCAAGGCTAGCTGCTTTGCGGCCATTCCACCTGTTAGAATTTGCTCTGTTGTCCCCTCATCTCTGATTTAATTTAGATGAGCAGACAATAAGTTCTTCACAAAGAGGTATTTAAAAGGTTAAAAGGGGAGAGGGACACCAATAAAGCCTTCTTTGTATTTTATTCTGTCATGAGGGTTAGCTGCCCCCCGGCCTATTCAGTCTGAAATGGCATCAACACTCCACAGAGACCAATTCATTCTCCTGTTCCTGAAGTGCAAACAATTCATAGAATAAAACAGCACCAGAAAGCAAGAGGAAAATCTCTGTGGGGATGCCAAGAGCACAGCTACATGCAGTGAAACCACCAGACTTCAAAACAGGAAGGAAGGGGAGTTAACTCAGGCCTTGACGGATGGTTCAGGCACTGGACGTGGAGCTCTCTGAGTTAGAGGGTCTCTATGTCTACATCACAGAGTTTGCCACAGCCCTTACTGGGTGGGTTTTTTGCTTGTTTTTTTTTTTTTTTTCGCCAACATTATTCCTGCTTCATGGATGGTAAATTTAGATAAATTGAGAGTAAGACCCAGACTTTCAGAAGGAGTTTTTCTGATTTCACAAAGTTTTGGGCAATCAGTGGTACTCAGGCTCCCAAACACTTGAGAAGCTGAGCTCTAGCCAGAAAAGCTCTTTGAAAATCTGTCTACTGTAACTTGAATTATTTCCACTTTCTCAGACTCTCCTTTTAGCAAGCTACCACTCCCACATCATCACCAGCTGAAAGAAAAATATATTTACACCTCCGCATCTTCGCATGAAAATCTACAGCTTAACTGAAACTACCAGCAAAGATTGGGATGGAACTTTTCAAACCATGAAAGGTGAACCATATCAGCTGACATGGGGCTGCATATGCCCTCTGATAGCTGTGCAATAATGGTGCTTCCTCCTATCTTTGCTTTTTCAAGTTCCTGAAAGCCAGACTGAAGGATATACTTCTAAAAGAGGACTTATAACCAGTGATCTTATGCAGAACAAGGCAATGTTTTGGCCAGGGATGTATGGCTTCCTCTGACAAAGCTGAGCTCTAAAACTCTGCTGTTTACTCTGGCAGGATCCCTTCCTTAGGTCCATATCTCTTCCCAAGTCTCATAATCTGTGATTCTGCTGACATGGGAGTAATTCAGATGTAGATCACAGGATGCCTAAGTACCTCTGTGAATATCTTTTCAGTTGCCATAAGCAGGACATCACAGAGATGACAACAGAAGCAAGGTGTTCCTAATCCTTATCTGTATCCCACTTTCTGTACTTTCCTTGCCATGAAACAAGCAATTGACCCCATCCATACTTTCACTCCCACAAGTAAAACTGCTATTTTGAAGAGGGTCTGGGGCAAGCTAAGAAAATAAATCCTCTACCTTATCAGAAGCTATAAATGGCTGCTGGGAAGTCTTGAGAGATTACCTACTGGCTGGATATCACAGCTCCATACTGAAGAAGCAGCACTTGACTGTTGACATTTGTTATTAATGTTGAAGAGCAAAATGCCTGTGATATTTTTATTTGGTATTTGTGTATCCCTAATGCCTTGTCTGCTTCATCCTGGGCTGTGTCATGCTCTCACTGACGTCAGCAAGGGTCTTGCCAATAGGCAGGAGGCTCCCCATTGGCTATTTCTCCAAACACGCTATGAATCTACTCTTATTTCTCAAGGCTTATCTGATTACGATTGGGAAAATCATTTTCTTGGGTTGGCACTTGTAATGTCCTGTCTTTATTGAGCCTGAGTCATGAACAAAGTGTTGTGTCAGGTCTTGCCATGCCTTATAATGAAGGACATTCAGTAGTGTTAATATCCTCTTTTCTAAGACCTTTTTTATATATAAATTCAAGTACATGGAAATTCTTCTGACAGCACAGGCAGATACAGTCTCTAGGGTCTTTCTTTGCTAGATCCTTTACCTAGGTGTCTTCCCACTCCTTCTCTGGAGAGGGAGGGAGGATGTGTCATTAAGACAAGTCAGACAGATTTTTTATTAAAAACATTTTCACTGCTCTGATGTTTGAAAGCTTGAACAAGAACATCAGCTAAAACATATGACTTGAATGAGTCAATGCTAAGAAAAAAAATAATGGTTGGAAATGGGAAGGAAGCTTTGAGACTCCAAAGGCTTGCAAAATTGAATTTTCCTTTTATAAAAGTGAATTAAATGATGGGAAAAGGTGACAGATGAGTAGTTTCTGCAGGCAGATGTTCCCCTACTAGTCCCCAAGCATGACTAGAAGGGGAAGAAGTTGCACATTTCTCCATGAGACTGTTTGACCTGAGGGCTTTCACTTTGTTCAGAAATGTCAGTACCTGATAAGTAGTTTACCTTTCAGATGTGAGCCCAGTTTTGGCTTCTTCCAGAGACTGTCCACAAGCATTTCAGTGAGGACGAAATGGTAGCAGCTTGGAGAAAGCAGAGACCAGCTTCACCCCATAAAGACCACCAATTGTCTGGTGGAAATTTCCTTTAAAACCGCTCATATCTGTGTTCACTTGTGAAAGATTTACTTCACTAATTGATAAGCATCCTCTTTCAGAGGGAAAAAAAGTGTTGTGGGGTGCAGAATATCATGACACAGGAAGGAGAGAAAGTCTCTGACCATTAAAACATGGGTCTGAACTCCAAATTATGCAGGTTTGGTTCTTAGACAATTAACTGAGATTCCTCCTGTGATCTTGTGTCTGCTTCTCTCACTCACTGGTCATCATCTGAACAATGGGGATTATGGCTCCTCTGACAGCTTGTGAACTTGGGCTGTAAGAAAATCATATGTCACTGTCAATAAAATGTACTGTGATGAGCATTTGATCTTGGACTCATCATACCCAGATTTTTCTGGCATCTTCTTGCACTTTGTTGATCCAATATTCTTGTATTTCATTGGCTCAGTGAATAAACCAGCTTTCATTCATCCATGTGGTTTCCACTGATTTTCTAGATCTCTCCTTAAAGCCCATGAGTTGAGGTCTGGGGATAATTACATGAGCTCAAGACAGCAATGCTCATTCTCAGATCAGCCCAAAGCTCTGTAAAGCCTGCAAAAGCCTCAGTTCATGGCTGTTGATTCATGGAATGCAAAGAGTACTTTTAATTAAGTGTTTGGAGTGCCTCACAGATTCACGTCCCCACAAATGAATAGGACTTCTGAACTTTCCTTTTTCCTTCTAGAAATCTTGAAATAAACTGAGAGTCAAAGATCTTAGCTCAATCTAATCTTAATTTACAGCAAATATTAATGCTACACCTGGACACCTAAAAATGGTAGAGAAGTTTTAATTAGATGCCAGCCCAACACCAGGTCTACCTTCACAGTCATTTTGGGCCATCAGCATCTCTGTCATTCTTGCAGCTACTGGAAAGCTCTTTGATCTCTGCAGCAATTCTGAGTTTGTCATTTTCTTACTTGCTCAGATGCTTTCTCATAATCGCTCTTCCAGATATGTCAATCAACAAGACAACCAACACAAAGTTTTTTTGCCCTCCAAATCTATTTTAGTCTCTCTCAAGCTTACTTATACTTGTATATTAATTTAACACATCTGGGGGATTTCTGATGCATGGATACAGCAACATATTTTTCTCTTTTTTTTTTCCCACTATCCAGCTTGCCCTTGTTTTTCCCCTTTGATGTGTAATAATGAGGTGGCACAGGGGAAATGTCTTTAATCAATTGCAGAAACTTATAGCACTATCAGGATTGCATGTATCTCAAAACACTTTATCACTGTCTCTTTCCAGCGTTCATAATTCTGATGTATCTGGTGTACCAGTGTCATGTCATTCTATTACATTAAACAATCTAACATAACAACTGAACACAGTGAAATGATGAAATGCTGGCCTGCTTCAGAAAATATAAAAAGATAATACACTTCTTTTCATCTGGAAAAGCTGCTATTCGTTTATTCTGTGGTTTCACATGATTAGAGGGAGAACTAGATAAGCAGGTAGACAGACAGACATGAGCACACTGCTCGGGGAAAAGCAGCTCAGGTTCCTCACCTTAGGCTGTCCATGTGGACACATGAATATAAGCAGAAAGATTTATTGTCTTTTGTTAATTACAGCTAAGATGGGAAGTAAGAAAAAAACTTACTTCATGTCTCTGTTTCCAGGTTTTGTCACTTGGATATTAATATGTCTTACACTTGCTTCAAAAACAGCAGCTCCTTAAAATCTTCAAACCCACCTTACACTTTTATTCGTACTGCATCTCGCCTTCCTTTAGATATGTTCCCAATGAAAGTGATTTTACTGCAGCCAAAAGTCCAACCATAACTCACCTAGCCATCTTGGGTTAGTCTTGATTTAGCTGGCTGTGTAGCTTTGCATGTCAGAGCTCAGCTGCACAACTGTCACAGTATTTATTTCCCCCCTTTTTCCTTCTCTGGCAAGGTTTATAGACCACACCAAACCTCAAGCTAGCATGGCTACATGGCTTTTGTAGCTGGTAGCCGGTTCCAAGTTTGCCCAGAGCCACACAACTGCCAACCACACCTCTCTCTGAAGAGGACACATGTAAAAATGGCCTTGGTATAATTTAACACTCAACAAAAACTTTGAATATGGGCAGGTTCTAAGTATGGATTTATATGCAGATAAGAATTTACATAGCTGGCAGTGGTGAATCCAGAAAATTTCAGGAATGCCATCAGATAGGGAAGAGGGATGTGTTAAATATAACAAAGTTGTGTCAAAAGTTTATGTGTACTGTGTGTATTTATTGCCCTTGACAGTGACTGGCTCCAGCATAGGCTTATTCTGGACCAAGAATCACTACTGACAGCCTGGGCAAAAAACAACAGTAGAGACAAAAAATTATCTACGTCAAATTTTTTATCTCTCTAATTGTTCAATTTCCTAATTCTTAAACACATCAGCTCTATGTGTTGAGTTAAAAATCTCATTGATCACACTTTTTCACACTCACACCCTTCTCCCCTTTCCTACCACATTAACCCAACAGCCATCCACAGTAATTTTCCTGTTATCCTGTATTTCCTCACTGTGACTTGGTACATGGTACACTTTGTTGGCATTGCTCTGGAAAAGCAACCTGCAAGTACTGAGAGGATAAATGGAGATATCCTGGGAAGGGGAAAAAAGGTTTTGCAGTATCCAAAGGGGGCCCAGAGAGGAACCCTCTGTTAGGAACTGTATTGATAGAACAAGGGGTAGTGGGTAAAAACTGAAAGATGGGAAAATTAGGTTAGATATTAGGAACAAATTTTTCGTTGTGAGTGTGGTGGGACCCTGGAACAGGTTGCCAAGGGAAGCTGTGGATACTCCAGCCCTGGTGGTGTTCAAAGCCAGGCTGGATAATGCCCTGAGCAACCTGGTCTTGTGGAAGGTGTTCCTGCCCATGGCAGATGGGGTTGGGACTAGATGACCTTTAAGGTCAATCCAACCCTTAACAGTATATGATTTTGTGACTCTATGACTTCCCTTCTTCCTAGGATGTGCCTAGGATCTTCAAGACATTTCCTAAGCCCTTCCAATCAAGAATAATTTATAATTAATATTATCCCTTATAAAGTTGGTAATCAAAACCAGTCTAGGGTTAACAGCACTATCCAAAATCATAACTTAGGGCATTTTCCTCTGGAAGATACAGGGATCACAGTTATGGATGCTGTTTGGTTGTCAGTGGCTTTCTTTACCATGAACTCCGTGGTGGGATAAATAAGGTCAAGCAGACCAAGTGTCATGGGATCAAAGTGTGAGTGACTAATGAAAGAATAGAGTTATTGATTCACACTGGACAGAAGTAATATTGTGTTAAAACCTTGGCATCCCCATTCCTTGAAAAGCCAGTAGTGCAGTGTTGTCCAAGAGTGCCTGATATGCTGCTGAGAGCATGCATAAAAATTCCAAAAAAAATATTAAATTATTTTATGGATTTAATAATACATATATAAAAATATATATACCTTATAACAGATTTGCTGCATTAGCAGCAGCAGAAGCTGATTTCTAGCAATCTTATCACTGGGTCATCTTTCATGTATATGTACATACAATACCAATTACACTCCATAACACTTGAAATAGAACCAGTAAATGTATGTATAATTCATCAATGAAACTACACAGATTTTTCTAGTGATGCTTGACCCTATATTTTTCTTTCCTTCTTCTGCTTCTATTGTGTTCATTCATCATGTTATAGATCCATTCAAATCATAAACTCTTGAGGGTAAGATTTGTGTCCTTAATTTGTTTCTGAAAAATCTTGGTTACTATTATATACATACTAAAGGACAGCACTTTTCCCCAAAACCATGTAACCCTCAACACAACCAAAACCAAGGTCACTCACCTGACTGAAACTGAGTCATTGAAGCACAGTGGCCAAGCTAAGATGAGTGAACTGACAAGCAGACCTAGAGACTCTGGCATGGGCATGAATAACACAGAACCAAAGCTCTGTAAGTGATGTAGTATTTTAATCACTTGTGCTCAGACATTAAATAACTCTGCAATATAATTCACCAGTAAATGTCTCAGACCTATAAAAATTTCAAAGAGCTTAAGCCCCACTGATTTCAGTGACTAAGAAGACATAATATCTTGCAGATGGAGATCTACAACTGAAGGCTACAAACTTGTTACTCTAAATATGCTGAAAAAGTGGGTATTTGGTGTAACTGTCTGGCACACTTCAGCGGAGAAGTTTCAGGTTTATTTTGATTTAATACCTTTGTGAGTGAGAACAGAATTAATATTTTGACCAGTGACAGACCAAACAGGGAAGGAAAGGTGTCTGTGAGAAGCTTTAGTACTTTCATACACACAATTCCCTGGGACAAGTCCAGCAGCTCATCACCCAAGGACTGCTGACCCTAAAATCTTCCAGAGGAAGGCTGCTGCCA
Organism: Leptocoma aspasia; assembly: GCA_013399835.1. Lineage (NCBI taxonomy): Eukaryota > Metazoa > Chordata > Aves > Passeriformes > Nectariniidae > Leptocoma > Leptocoma aspasia. The sequence continues at coordinate 100,308 of VXAX01000443.1, read as the reverse complement.
AAGGATGAAAGGATGAGGCTCAAGAAAGAAGATGACAGGGAGGAACCTTCCCTTTGCTTTTCTAAGGCCCCCACATCTTTTTCTAAACCTCCTGTTAAGCACTATATCTCCTCTCACATGGAGAAATTCTGCTCAGCAGTCTGGTTGGCCATTTTTAAATCTATTGTCTCCTGTGAAACTAATATTCAGTTTCCACAAAATCTTTCCCCTTGTAACTATGATAAAATGAGATGGCTGTGAGACACGGGTATAGGATAAGTCTTCAAAGCTTTGATATGAAGCACTGCAGAAAGTGGTTTTGCCTTCCCTGTGGCCTACTCACACCTACATTAAGAAACTGGCAGTTGGAACAAGGGGGAAAATAGGGACAGAAGAATAAAGAAAATGACCAAGGCTTATTTGCAAAAGAAAATAAGCTACACTATAATTAGAAGGTAGTAGGGTTTTTTTGGTTTAGTGGGGTTATTTGTGGGGTTTTTGTTTGTTTTGTTTGTTTGTTTTATTTTTGTTTGTTTGTTTTGGGGTTTTTTTTTGGTTGGTTGGTTGGTTGGGTGGTTGGTTGGTTGGTTGGGTGGTTGGTTGGTTGGTTGGGTGGTTGGTTGGTTGGGTTTTTTTTGTTGGTTTGGTTTGGTTTGGTTTGATTTGGTTTTTTTGGCAGTTTTTAGCAGGCTTATGCAGGATTGGCAACCTGAAGCGAAGTGGTAGCACATACCTTGCTAATTGTTCTTGTCATATATATCTTGTCACACCAGTCACTGAGTCTCCATGTGGGTTAAATTAACAAACAAATAAAGAGACAAACATTGAAACAAAATGAATAAGTAAAGCATGAGCTGAAAATAGGCTGTGTTAAGGCAATTATATTTTCTTTATGGTATCAAAATTCATTTACAGCTTTAGCCTAACAAGTCTGACTTTGCCATCCCAGAAAAGGAAAAAAGAAAAGGATTCTAAAGACAAGCAGACAGCTGTACTAAGAGGAAATAGACAGTAAGATATTATCTACATCTTGATGTATGAGTTAGCAAAACTGCAACAGTATATACACACCCAAATAATCCAGGATGAAAAAAATAACTGGCTTTGTCTAAAACAAACCCAGAAAAGATATCATCAGCTTTACAGAATGGTCACAATTACAATGAAAGGATCTCGTTTCCCAGATGTCTTTCTGGGATGACTTTGTGTTCCCTTTGTTTTTTGCCATTTGCTGCTGCCCAATATGAGGAGCCAGTTATGAGCCCGTCATTCAGCTAAGGGAACACCCAGATGACTTGGTAGTGAACAATATAGGGTGGTGGCTCTGCCCCTCTTCTCTCTCTTTCTCTCTGACTCATTTTCAGGATTTCTTGCCTGACCTTGCTGGACAAATTTTATAACTCCACCATGGAAGGTTACAAGACATCAGGGCTTTTAATTCCAAGCGCAGCGTTTCCTCACCCCACCAAAGTTAGCTGGCAGTTCCAAGAAATAAATGACTTTTCCTGGGCTCTTAAATAATATGATTTGCATGCTTGAAATGAGATCACCAAAGTAATTGTAGAATATTGCTTGCCATTACAGTCATTAAAACTAGGCAGATGTAGGATCATTCTCATGGAAAACTTTCCTGCTGGGTTTTCATGGAGATAAGTGCACAAAATCCACTTCTGAAAAGATGTTGAATAGAATGAATTTGCCATTCACTGACTGTCTGATGATGATTTGCTTGTTAATTGGGAGTTTAGGCTTTAGAGAAACCTTAACAAATGTGATTGCTAAATTCTGGAGGTTGCCTCCCTCTTTGCAAGCCGTATTTACAGCTATAAATTCTTCTTTCATTGTATGGCATTTTAGTAGAGATTTGTCAGTGGGGAAATACAACATTACTCATTTTTATAGAGGGACTTCCAAAGGTATTTTCAACTTCATTGCATGGCAAGAATGTGTTAATTAAATTCATAAAGGTGTTTAACTCTGTGCTTATTTTTAAGCACAAGCTTAAATTTTAATGTCTTAGTGATTTCAGCAAGTGATTAAATGTGAGCAGTGTTTTCCCATCCAAAATTATCCTTAAAAACTATGTAGCAAATAGCTACTTATTTACATTGGTGGGGGAAGATTCATAAAAACAGAGACAAACATCAATAACTAAACTTAGCCACAGAATATTTAACAAAAAGTCTGCTCAGTGTTACATCTGAGAACCAATTGCCTGGAACAGAATCCCAGAATGGTTTGGATTGGAAGGGACCTTAAAGACTATCAGTTCCAACCCCCTGCCATGGGCAGGGACAACTTCCAATAGCCCAGGTTGCTCCCAGCCCCATCCAGCATGGCCCTGGACCTTCCAGGTATGGAGTAGCCACAGCTTCTCTGGGCAACCTATGCCAGGGCCTCATCACCCTCACAGTGAAAAAAATTCTGCCTAGTATCTCCTTACCAGATAAAACATCAGTTTGAGTGAAGAAAAGAAAAAAAAAAAAAAAAAAAAAAAAAAAA
>VXAX01000443.1:67812-97819 GCA_013399835.1 Leptocoma aspasia | reverse complement strand
AAAAAAAAAAAAAAAAAAGAAGAAAGGTTGTTTCTTATGGGATTTCAGTTGGAGTCAATAACATTGGAACAACTCAACTAGTTAAAGCTGGGAAACTGGTACTTACTGAAGACCACCTCTACAAAGAGCCTTTTTTCCAAACCAGGATGAGAAGGAGCCATGGGCTGGCTCTGACATTGCTTTGCTCCCTCTAAAAACTGCTGCACCTCATGCAGTGTGCATCAAGACAGTGTGGTTATATCCTCACCCCTCACACCAGCCTTTGGTGTGAGGGGTGCAACAGGCTCATGAGTGCCTCCCAGCTCTCTCAATGGGCCTCAAAAACTTTTTTAGCTCTGGAAAAGGGATATAAGTTTTGGAAGATATGCAGTACCCTCATGTGCCAACAGAGCAGAGATTGATGAAAGCAAGAAAAGGTCAGTCAAAAGTAGAGGGTTAGCAGAGGCAAAACTGCTGGATTTCTTGGCAAATTCATCTCTTCATCCCTTTCCCTTCGTAAAGGAGGAAACTAATTTCTGAGCTACAGCAGCACGTGTCCCGGGGTACAGCCTCCACTGCAGAATCCCTCCTCACCACTGGCTGCAGGATAAGCTCAGTACCTGGATTTCTTCTGGTATTTCTGGGCACAGTGAATAGTTCTGCCTAACAGTAACTTTCCTGTTTTTGAGATGGAGAAACTGAGTCTCAGGGTGCTGAAACAGCTCACCCAAGGTCAGTAAAAAAAAAAAACAGAAGCAGAACCCAGAAGTCCTGCTTGCCCCTTCCCTCTGCTGTAACCACTAAATCCCACAATCAATAATGAATCTGTTACAGCAGTCTTATATTATACCTAATGTCAGGGGGAGAAAAAAAAAAGAAGAAGGGAAGAGAAGAAGTTGTAATAAAAGCACATAGGATAGAGATACACATTTCTCTTTAGAGCAATAAATCTTTCCAAAAGGAAGTTGGTTAAAATTCTTTACGTTAAAAAAATGAGGTCTACGGGGACTCCAAATTTCAGTTCGATTTTTAGCTGAGGCATTTTTTTTCTTTATCAAACACTTGGTGCTGTAATGTGATAAGGGCCCCATGCAGACCATAAAACTAATTTATCATCTGTAAGGTGTACAAAGAAAATGGTAACTGCCTGCTTGTCTGCTTGACATATGAGGTCATTTTTGCCGCTAGCTTTCTAATACTGAGCAATTTTATCAGCTATTTATATACATTAATTGTAGGCACCCATATGTTCACCGTTGTATTTAATAATGCATTGCATTGAATATGCATTCCTTAAGTTTTAGCATGCCGTGTGCATCTTTTATTTAACTGTTTGGTTTGCCTATTAAAGCCCATTATTCAGCTCTGCTGTACAGCACTTCCTCTCTCAAAGGGGCTTATACTTCTTTAAATCTTGCTCACCATGTTGAAAGTCAGTGGTGTGAACAAGGCCACCTCTCTCATCCCGAAGGAATAGCAGCAAAACAAGCAAAATTGGGGCCATGGTCCACTTAATAATACTAAACAAAAAGGATTATTCAATGAGTCTCTTTCCTCGAGGGACAGCAACGCGTTCATGGGTTGTGGTGTGCACACAGACATGCCTCTCCATCAGTATGGAAAGGGAATTAAACAAAGGCCTGATCCTCATGCTAGCTCAACCCACACCAGAGCTCCTGTTGATGGAAGTGAGAGCAGGAGCTTGGCTAAGCATGTAAAACACCACGAAGATCTGCAGTACCCTCCTCGGAAAGATGGCTGTGGGAGGAGGAAGACTTTACCCTCTGCCATGAACTCCTGCTTGGGTCTAGAGCCACATCATGTGTTATACACTCTCACTTTGGAGTGTCCTAATCCCTGCTGAAAACTATCCTTACAAGCAAGTGGAAATCAAGGGAGAGAAATCAAAGTATTTATAGATATATAGCTCTGGGAGGGACTGTTTCTCCAGAAAGGCCCCTTTCTCTAGTGCAGTGCTCAGTTTTCACTTCCAAGTTCCTACAGAACTCTGGCATTCTTTTGTGTCTGCTCTATAGGAGCAGTAAATATCACAGACCTTTTCCAACTCAGTGAAGGTGGATGGAGAACCTGGAAGGGAATGTCTGTCCATTCCTTCACATCATAACTTGGAAAATGGGAGCTACACACATGTGCGAGGAGAAAAGGCATCATGCTGAAAAAAAAACCCTTGAAAAATCAGGTGCCTTCCTGTAAAAAGCCTAAACCCACTTCACAGATTCAGAAATTCCCAGCAGCTGGTCTTATCAAAATGGTGCTCTGAGTATCACATGCTAAACTGGGTAGAGAAAGTCTACATTGATGCTTTTTCAGGACATTATGAGAAGCCCTCAACCATGTAGCCTATGGACTGTGCTGCCATCAGATAAAAGGAGCTGTTCCTAGCCTCAGAAATGTACTCTGATGCTTTCTACAGATCTGAATTTTAATCTCTTGCTTGTATTTCCAAGGAGCAAAGGAATACTGTATATTGACAAACACTAGTTTTCAGGCAGAAACACATTCCTTATGACATTCAAAAACATGTCAAGAGAAACATTTAGGGGGAAAAAGGTTTTGTCTTTATGATTTATACTTTGTTGCCTTCCTTCAAATTCTCTTAAACCTGAAAATCCAAAGTTGCTCTTTAAAAACTTCACAAATTACATCTCAATAGAAAATGAATTTCCCAAAGGCTAAACGTCCAGGCGTTGTTTTTGAAAAGAAGATTCTCTAGCAATTTTGGCTGTCTTTGTAAGAGGTTTTTATTGTCTTCCACCAGGTAATGAAAAGCCTAAGTGGAGTTCGTGGGCAACAGGTCTGAAACAACAGAGATGCTTTTTGACAGCTGAGCACGTTGGTGATCCTTCCCAGAGACCACAGTAAGAGCTAGTGAGTGCCTCAGAGCTCCACTAGCCTTCAGCCTCATATGTCAAATTCGAGCAAACTTCTGGCTTAGGTCTGTGTATGATTAAATGATGAAGAGGAACACTCTCCTCTAGGCATTCTGTTTAGTGTGTTAAAGGGCTTTTCATCTAAATATTTTTTTTTTCCTTCATTTAGTGTCTGTGAAAGGTGCTGACAGATAGTCTCTCCCTTCCTGCAGAATGTCTGGAAAAGCTTCCAGCCTGTACTGGCCCATCCACGTTTCTTGGCATGATATCCAGATATCCCCTCTATGGAGGAAAATATATTCTGGACACTGTGCAAGCACAACATTCATCCTTAGGTAATTATACTGAGTTGTTATATAGCATATTTCATACTGAGATATTGCAGCATGTTAAGAACAAACCCTGTGATTCACTTAGAAAACAGAGATGGGAAGGGAAACATCATCAGTGCACCACAGCTGGGCAGAGGAGCATCCACCTAAGGCATTGTTTAACCCTTCCTGAATTTTAACCCCTCATCAAATTTGCACTGGTTCTAGCAAAGATTTAACTTACATTTCCCTCCTCTTTATTACCTTTTGCTGAAACTTACTTTCACCCACACTCATGAAGCAAGGAATGTGAGTCAGGGTTTATTCTGTGCTCCCACAGAGCTCACAGGACCTTGCTGAGGTGCCCCCACCTCTCACCTCTTCCCCCTCACTCAAGTGGGCATGCACCCCATTTCACTCCTCTGCCCCCAAATCCTCAATCCACAGGGCTGAAATTGAGGAGGAAAGCAGTACTGGCTCTCCTGCATAAAGACTGAACTGAAATCTTTGCCACAACCTCACTATGTCCCAGAAAGCAATCTACAAGATGAGCATAATAAATAACTGTTAAAGAGGATTCTGCAGTGGTTTTAGGTAGGGAGTAATGAGAAGTCAGCATTGGATGTTTTTAAATATGATGAATCTTTAACAACAGCTAGGTTAAAAATTGTTAGGAGGAAGAAGAAAAAAGAACTGTTTGTCTCTCCCAAGCTGCCAACACCAATAACAACAACCAGGCTAAACAGAAATGTTCAGGAGATGTGCATTTCAACACAATCCCTTAAAAGAAAGAGGTACCCTCACACGAGACCTAGCAATTTCCTGATTTCCCCAAAATACATCCTCTAAATGCAAAACCAATAATTTTTATTAATTTTTTTTCTTTTTGTCCTCCTTCTCCTGACTCCTGTCACATACCATTTTCTAGATGTCATGTACATCTAACTAACAGCAGCTACCTAATTGTATTGACGCTTTGACCTCTGTCCCTAAATGATCAATTATAGGGTCTGAAGGGACAGGGGACAAAATAAGAGTGAAGGGCAGGGCCTAAAAAGCCCCTCTCTCCCCTCTAAGGTAGAAGGGCAGCTTCTTTAGTTCTTTCATTAGTTCTTGTTGTTGCTCCAGCCCCATTACCTCTCCCCACTCTCAGGAGTAAGGTCGTCTGCAGAAGTATTGATCATGACTTAAATCCTGCTTCACCTACAGAACTGAACTGGTGAGCCAACTGTGATGAATTCTTGATGTTTTAAATCAAATTTATAGGATCTGTCTGCACCCTTCAGCTTGGCCCTGCCTCTGACTGCTGTGACACTATGGTCAGGGATATTGCTGGGGATTTAACACTTTGGCCATACTAGACACCTTCTGTTGCAAAAGGTGAGGATTTGATTGGTGTCAATCATTCCCCAACCTGTCACATGGAGCTTTCAGCCAGCAAACATTTTAAAGACTGTCTTAATGAACTGGCACTGCTCCTGTTGTCACCTGTCACTTCCAGCTCACTGCCAGCTCACTGCCACTCTGGTCCCCTTCTTTTGTGCTTTTCTTACCTTCTCCTTCCCCTGTTTCAATCCCAATACAAACCACAGCCTTCCCCATTTCCCACTCCCCTCCTGAGACATCTCATTTTTTAAATCTCCAACCCCATGCTGATAAATGAGGAGGTAACCCCAACACTTTGGAGCAGCATGGACCCTCCCCCAGGCAATTTCTCTATATATAGGCTGCTCTTTTCTGTGAAATTCCCCAGCATTTTGGTGGAAAAGCAAAGAGGCAATTATTTAATTATTTTCAGCATATAATTAGCATGGAGAAAGAAGGACATCCAAATAGCTTTCTAATGCCTTGGTTCAGCATTAACTATCACCTTGGATGATCAGTGACTGAAAACGTGATTTCCCAAGGTAAAACTTACCAAGAAGATGATCTCAACAAAAGCTAAGCTGACAGAAATGTCTCTGAAAACATCAGTACTCTGTAAACAGTGACCAAAATACTGCTACAAGAATGGGCTTCATCCATCCCAAATGGGACATGAGATTGTTATAAATTGGGCCAAATCTCCAGGCATTCCTTCAGTAGCTACAGCAAGGTAATGTACATACACAGGGATACATGAAGAAGCTCTAGTAGCTACAGTTTATATTTGTATATAAAGAAGGTAAAAACAAGGTAGGAAAATTAAACAGAGACTGGAAATCTATTTCTTCCTTGAGAAGAAATCCAAAGCATAGCTGTTCTTAGGCAGGCATCAAATCCAACTTAAATGTCAGCTGTTGTGATGCCTGCTCTGATAAGCACCGCTTGTTTTTTCCTGGGCATATTTGTCAGCACTGCTGATTTTTCCCAGCATATATTTAATTTCTGTCAGGGTCACTGGTGGTCATTGCTCAGGGAGGGTGGACTGCAATGCCTGTGGAGAGCAAGGGCCATCTTTGGAGCTGTAGGAATAACCAAAAGCAGTGTTCAGCTGACTGGTAGTACATGTCCTCTTCTCCCTATACCTCACACTTGACTTCTAAGGGTATTAGAAGAAATTCTTATCTGACGCAAATTAAACCAGTGGATTTGCATGAGTGGAGGATCTGGGAAGTCCAGCTATGACTTCCTTTACACTGATATAAATCAGGGGCAACTCCACCACAGAGAGCTGGGCAAATGACAAAACAGGGCTAAGAACCACCCCAACCACCTTCTGTTCTTCCCTTTGTCAAGGCAATGCATGAATTATATTTCACTCCTTCACCCGATACGTCATCTGCCTGGCAGGTGCAGAAGCAGCACCACTGATCAACTCCTGGTACATTTATGTCTCAGTGTTTCATTTTCAGCATTTCAGGGAAAAATGAAATGTATCAATGTGCATAAACTCCCATTAACGGGATGTACTTCTTCAATTTACACTCAGGCCTTAGAAGTGTAAATATTTTTCTACTCCCTGTTTAGAGTTTTCTATTATTTGCTCAGCTGTGTAAATTGCTGGCTTCTCCATGCACAAAGTTGTGCATGCTATTTTTAAAGTCAGCTTTTTATGACAATGTGGTATTTAGAACAGGGATTTGGGAGGCAGGACTCCTGGAGCCCAGACTCGTCGTCATTCACAGCAATTTTACAGTCACATAACTCTATCCGTTCCAAGTAAACCAGTCTGTGTTTCCTAGGTAAGAAAAAACAAGTCCTGCTGGGTCCAGGTGTGTGATGGTGGCTGAAGTTTTTTGCTTGTCTGTGCCTCAGTTTCCTGGATTGTTAAAAAGGATTAGGAAGTCAAGTGCTCCTGGGTGTGACAAGGTGATTTCCATAGGCAGGCTTCAGCACTCCTAGAGAAGCTATTTCCCAATACAAAAGAACTTTTGGAGGCAGAAAGGTAATGAGCTGTTCTTGTGCCACACTGAATATTTTGCTGATATACAAGTTTTGATTGGAGTGAAAAAAAATGAAAGAAAAGAAAAGAAGAAAACAAAAGATGAGCTGTAAAACATCCTTTATCTCCCTTCTTCATGCTGGTATTTGAGTGTCAGAAGCCATTGGCTTAATGTAGGTGTCTACATGCCAGCCTGTGTGTTTCTAGAGAGCAGACACATCCCAGACCAGGAATTGCTTTTGCACCTGGCCTTTAGACAGGGAGACACCAGACACTGTCTACTGCCTGTAGGGCAAAAGTCTGCTCCTACTGAAGCCAGTGGCCAAGCTCCCTTTTGCTACAAGAGTACCTAGAAACCACAGAAAGAAAATAAAAGGGAGCATTTCTGTGTCACACATGAGAGCCAGTACAGACACTGACTGAGTTTTTCAGGTCCAAAAAGTTACATAAAGACACTATTTCCAGACTTAATGTGTGTCTTCACTGTACAGATCTTGGGGTACACTGGACTGTGTCACACTTGGAGATTCACACACTGAGGAACAGTACAGGTATGTGGAGTGACTCGTGGGCTGGGGGATGAAAAGAAAAATACGTTGCCAAATTTTAGAGATAAAAACACAGATAGGAGAGCACACACGTGTGCACATACCTGCAGGTACATGCAGGCATGAAGAGAAAGAGATCTGTGCCCTCCCATTGCTCATGCAGGCTGCCACAGCACGGTGCACCTCGGCCGTGTGGCCAGAAGGGAGGGTGAAGAACAGATGTGTTTGTTCTCCTTAATGCAGCCCCATTAGGTGAGAACAGAACCAAATCCCCCATCTCATCTGGCTTAAAACACCTCATCTGCCTTGAAGTGTCTGGGAGAGGATGTGCTGCCACAGAGGAGCTGGTGGCAGAAGAACACTGCCCTGCTCTGAAAAATGAGACGTGCCTGCCCAGCACGGGTAGCTGGCCAGGAGTGGCAAGGAGACAGAGGACTGAAGTTGGGAGAGGTGGTAGATAAATAAGGTACTCCCGGTGGAATCCATTACCGGCTGATTAGGAGAGCTATTCGGGTTATCAATATCCAGATAAAGCACAGGCTGCAAGGGGGAACTCAACCATGAAGGTGGCCTGCTGCTGCCTCGCCTCCAGAGCTGGGAGGACCTGGCTCAGATGGCTGTCTCTGGGAGCACCCCTTGCTCTGCTCCATCCCACACAAGGATGAGGATCCCTCTGCAAGTGAGGTGCCTGGACCTTCAAAAGGAAGGGACTGGCAGGGTGGGGGGAGCATGACAGGCTGCCAGAGGAGTAGAGTGGGGCAGGATGAGGACACAGCTCCCCCTATTTCCCACCATCAGCTGCAGGACTCTGAAGGAGCACAGCATGAAAGACCACAGCCCAGTGTGCTCTCACAAGAGCCAGGACTTGTGCCAATTAAAAGAATTCAGATCTGACTTTCAAATAAAAGAAAAATTTATAATCCTGCTTGGTCCTTTTGTCTGATTAAAAACCACTCACCTGTCTGGAGCAGTTTATTTAAGGACACAGGAACCAAAATTGGAAGCAGAATTATTTAATCTCAGCTAGCTTTAAATAACAGTGCAGCAGCCACCCCACCAGCACAGCCCTGACTAGCAGTGCCTGCTCATGTTGCTCCCTGTCACAAGTTTTGGGAAGGCAGGGTGTAGCAGTGAAGCATCAAAGTCATAGAAAGCTCAGAGTGGGGATATGAGATGGGCTTTGAGGTCACTGTGGAGGTTTGCTTAGATGGCTGTCTGGGGGGTCAGCTGGCCCTTCCAGTAGGCACTGCTGCCCTACAGCATAGCTGATGGGGGGAAAACCCTCCTTTACCCAAGAGTGTGGGTCCAAGAAACAGGTGAGTCACCTCTGCAGTGTCTCACTTTGGACATGGCTTGTGATGGACGACCCAGGTCTAGTTGGTGGTGTCACCCCTGCTCTGGCCTTGCTGTGGGAGATCACTCACCTCACCAGGTAGAATTGAGATCCCATTCCACTGCTTGATCTCCTAAGGCTGCAGCACCTATACTCCTGTCTATGGGTTTTGCTTTATTTTGGCACTTTCAGGGTCCTTGTGCCTGGTGGATGTGGCTCCTCTCAGCCCTCCTTCCCTGCACTTTGCATTGCCTGCTCACCTCTCTGTGCCTCGGTGCTCCCATCCCTGCCTGGCTCACGGCTCACTGCACTGTCCAGCTAACACAGGCAGGGTTGGCTGTTTCCATCTGCCTGGTTATGCTTCTCTCTTCCCCCATCTCCATCTCCCAGCCTCCAGTTTTATACCCTGAAACAAGTGAAGTAGTCCCAGGCTCTGCGTCCCCACAGCAGCCCATCCCCACCATCTCAGGGAGCCTTCCTCCCCTCCTCACCGTCCCCGTGGCACGAGATTAATCATCCACCACCAGCCCCTGTGAGCCCTGTCCTCCAGCAGCAGCTGCTGGGATGCTTCCTGCCTGCATCCCAGGCTGGGAACATGACAGCAAGAGCAGCAGCATTTTGGAGAGTCAAGTAATAGCACAAAGAGCAGAGGCTTTGTGCAACAAAGACTGCGGCACAGGGAAGGAAAGTTCAATACGTCTTTATTTTGGGGCTCTACAGCTCCGCATTCCCACCAGTCCTTCCTCCTCACTGAAGCCTTTTCCACACCCTCTGTGCTCTCTGTTTATGTTCACCTGCTACCCAATTAACTCCCTGTTTAGCTGTGCACCTGCAGTGGCTTTATCCTCAGACAACTGCACTGGAGCCATTAACCCTCTAGATTGCATTCAGCTCTGAAAAATACCCATCTGAACGGCTGGAGCATTCATCTGTGAATAGGAAATATGCTACAGTAGTTCATGGCTGGTAAATATGTGACGGGGGGAAGAGAGATTATGCTTTATTATCAATTGACTTGTGTCGCCAATGGGCTTTCTGTCATAATTGACTAATGCCACCCAGAGTGATATGTACTTCTGCTGATAGCTGCATTACAAGTTAACACTCCAGTACAGTATATATTTTCATTCAATCTCTATAGGAGAAACTCATATATGGCAGCTGGCAATACCCCGAGGGAGGAAATCAGCTGTCTTGGGACCGAGTGGAAGGCACTCAACTACAAACGACAGGAGACAAGGGAAGAATTGGGAAAGTCAAGGCAAAATTAGTCAGAGGAGATTTGGCACGTTGCAGCAACTCCTGCCTGATGCATCAAACTTTTTGGAAGCAGCCAAAGAGCTGGAGACACCCTGAAGCTGCAGAGACGCTGTCATTGGGGTCTGGTCATTGTTTTCTCTTTTGAAGGAAGAAGAGGAGGAGAAGAAGGTAAGGAGTGGAACTGTAACAATGTGTTTACTGAAAAGCTGCTGCAGAGGGGCAGCAGAAGAGGGGATAAAGGGCCAGTGTTGTCAATGCAGCAGCAGGTCTGGAGAGAGAGGGAGAAACTTCAGCGTGGCTGGAGGAGCTGAGAGGAAGCTGGAGATGACACCAGCTCAGAACAAAACCTGCTGATTGCAACCTGCTTCTCAGAGAAGGGAAAATTAACCTTCCATATCTCTCATAGCAGACAAATCTAAATACTCGGAACCAGTGGCATGTTCGTCTACTTTCTCCAAACACGAGATTTTGCCTCAAGGGAGCCTCACAGCCTTGTCCTGTTGTCACCCTCTCCAGGCTGCAGTAGTAGGGAACCTCACCACCTCATTTTGCTGCAATGCCCATCATACAGAAGGGAGAAAAACAAGAAAATGTATATCATCACTGGGCAAGGCATTGGTTTGTGCCTCAGTTTCCCTCTGCACAAGCTGGAAGGCATTCAGAAAGCTGCTTAGGTACTATTGAAAGCTCCAGAGTCTCAAGTGGAAAGCAGAAACAACTGTTATTTTGGACAGGGAATGTAGCCTGGGAAGAAGAGGAATAGTGTTTGGAATGCTTTACAGTAGCCTGTTGAAAACCAGCAAACTCTGTATCAATTTTGATGCTTTGCTTCCCCACCATTCTCTGGCCAGAAGAGGGACAAAGCTTGAAGACAGCATCTTTGCACATGTCAGGTTTATTTATGACAGCCTGGATGGAACTTGGAGCAACCTGGTCTAGAGGACAGTGTCCCTGCTCATGACGGGGGGGAGAACAAGATAATATGGTCTTTGAGGTCCCTTCCAACTCAATCCATTCTCTGATTCTGTGTTTCCATGAGCCTGTTTCTGTGTTTCTCATTGTGTGATCTCAAACTTTAGGACACTCAGCTCCCTGGCTGTGGCTCTGGCCACCCTCAGGCTGATGCAGATGTCAGGGCATTGTGCAGGGGTGTTCCTCTCATCTCACCCCATGGCCTTCTCTCACTGACCCCATCCCTTCATTGGGCACAATCCCTTCCTCCCCAAGGAGCTCAGCCTGCTGCCCATTCCTGCTGCAAAACCCTCTGGAAAAACTTCTCAGCACCAGCCCTTCCCTCTCCCCCCGACCACATCCACCCACAAAGACACACACACACACACACACACACGGGTCTTATCTCTCCCGTTGCATGCACAGAAGGAATGTTGGCTTAAAAAAAACCAGGCCAGCTCCACAGCAGATGGAGGACTGATACAAAACCGTGCTGGTCAAGTGATCCCCCCCCCTCCTCTTATGCTCTCCCATTCCTCCCCAATAACTGAGCAACAAAGAGGGGGAGAGGGAGGAGAGAAATGGCCCATTTTCCAGCTTGTGAGATGATTAGCACTGAAAAAAAAAAAAAGAGCATTTGCTGCACCAAACTATGCCTGGAGGTTGTGCAGGCACCAGCTGCCATCTAGTGGAAAGCTGGTCTGGTTTGTCACCATCAGACGCTGCCTCATTTACCTCCACAGCAGGAGGTGAGGGAAGTGTGTTCTCCTAAATGTGTTAACTTAGCAGTGTTATACACTAGAAACAAATTAATATATAATTCTTCTGTGTCTTAAGGTCATTACTGCTGAGGCATAAATTAATAGAGCTATTCCAGTTAATTCATTTTGGCATTTGCTTCTGCATGTCTGAGCACATATGTGATTGGGGCCTTCGTCTCATTTCCACTGGTGGAAATGATGAAGTCCTGAAAGAAGCTTTGCCATATTAATGTCATTTTTAACCTAAAAGCCAGGGAGACGTGGGCCCTGCTGCTTTTTTCCCTCTCGTGCTCCTGCGAGGCAAGCTGCAAGTGTGGAGTTACTTTTCGGACAAATCCAAGATGCAATCGAAGGACACAGTGTTTTTCCTCACAGATGTGTGTGTCCTACGTATAAGCAGGGCATTAGAGCACTCTTCTGAGGATAGCAAAGAAGGCTGTAATGCACATTATCCGATCACGGACACATTAAGCTGTTCTACAGAAATATAGATGTTTTCCTTTCAGATCAGAGAGAGAACAGTCATAATCAGTGGAGAATGAGACAGCAGGTTTAGCATCCTTTTCTACCTCTTTCATTTCCCTTATTTTCTTCTTGGGGACACATCCTGTGGGGCACCATGTACCCCAGGCACTCTGCATGGCTGTGGCTTCATCCTCTGCTCTCAGAAGGAAAAAAGGGAGTTCGGCTCCTTGTAGGGCTGGGCCATTACCCAGGGGTCCCTTTTCTTACTATGCCAACACTAGGACTATTTCAAATAAACAATGAAAATATGATGAGGGAAGAACGCTTATTTTGGTTAAGGGTAGAATTTCTCACAAGACTCACAGGAAAAGAAAATGGGTCTGGCACTGGCTCCACCAGCATGTAGCTCTTTCACACAAACAGAGCACACAGCATCAAGCCCTTGCAATTTTCAGACAGAGAGGAAACTTGAAACTCCATCTACCAGAAGCCTCAAAAACAAACAACCTTCTCTTTTTTTTTTTATTTCTTAATTAAAAAAACAACAAAAACAACCCCTCCTCCCCCAAAATAGTCCACAAACTAGGGGACAAAAAAATATTATAGATACTCAAATAAAACTATTTCCCAGACTCTTGCACAAATTTTTGCAAAGGAAAAAAAAAAATCTTTGTAGTAAAAATGTCATTGAAGTGTCTGCCTGAAAGATCCTTTCACCAACCAAAATGTCTCCTGGATCAAGAGAAAGGACAAAAATTGTGTAGAATAGTTTCAGGCTGGTTTTTTCATGCCTTCTTGAGTCCAAAGGACTGTCACTAATGCATTTATGTATTTTCCTCTCTGTGTTTTGGTGATCAGGGGATTTCAGCACCGAAATTCTATGCAAGAGGTGGTTTGCAGCAACATACTTGCTGCAAAACCCCCATGAACTTTATCACTGTTTGTACTGCCAGCTTTGTACAGATTTGAATTATTTGGTCAGAGATAAACCATGCAGGCAGGAGACAGCAATTTAAAGTGTCCCAGGTGCAGCAGATAGTGCTGAAAACCACAAGGACAGGGGATTGTACTGATCTTCCTCCTGTCTCCCTAATAATGATGGAAACCAAACTGGGTCCCATGGATTGGGGCTGGGATCCCAAAGAGAGACCTAGGCCAGCCAGTGGTGCCTTTTCCACCACCACTTTCCTGTCCTTTGCAGAGACCTAAAACACCCCAAAGGATTTTTCCACCCTGGCACACTCCACTCCATGAGGACACACAGCCACGCTGGAACAGAACACAGCCTCACCACCCTTCTTACATCCCTTGTAAGGGTATCTGCTCTGGCGCTTCTGTAAGCAATTTGGGGTAAATCTCCAAATTCAGTCAGTTCTTCCAAGGTAAATTCTGAAAGAATGAAGAACACTGAATTCATAACACCCTCATGAGGAAGACTTGTGCTGTTCTCTGTAACATTGCAGTGAAGTGTCAAATTTTGCACAGTGAAGGTAGAAAGGGTCTGTAGAAATCAAGGGAGAAGAGTGCTGTTTGCTACAATAGCATGCCTCTGTTTATGTAAATGAGTTCTTGCTCTGTATATACAGAGGTTCATACATATATATGAGTGTGTGTTTGCATGTTTGTGCTTTATTTTTCTTTTGATTGAGCCTGTGGGCTCAGTGATGCTAATAAGAGTATTGTGTTTTGTTGTATTTTGCTGGGGTTTTTTTTGTTTTGTTTTGTTTTCTTCTCTTGTTCATTTCACTAGTAAATTCCTGGAGCAGCCTGGGGTCAAACTACTGCTTGCTGAGGAAAAACAGAATACCAGTGAGATGTGTGGTGTTGTTCTGGTCCTGACCCAGAAGGAAACCCTTCCAGAATGGGTTTGGCTGAGGACAGGGGAGCACCGTGGCTGCTGGGCTTTGCAAATCCTTGGGAAGGCAGCTCCAGGCACATAATGAAACCCACTGAAATCAAAGCCTAGATCTTCATCCTTCAGCTGCAATCCCTTAATCTTCCACTCTCCATGGGGCAATTACTGTTGGGGATTAAGACTAGAACCTGAAGGATGGAGGAAGTGAAATGAGTATGTTAAAATAAGGCTCTCAGAGACAGAGGAAAAGGAGAGAATAAAAGACAGTGCTACATGTCTCCACAGCACACTGTCATTTAAAGGGCCAAATGTCTTCATTTCCTCCTCCTTGTGTGAGAAGAAGACAGGAACCCAATCCTGCCTACTCCCTTCTTTAATAAAAAATATGTTTTATCTCTGTGGAAGGATGTGTTTCTTCCTGTCAATAAGTGTCAGCAGCTAATCTGAACCTTTCAATAAAACAATGCCATTAAATAATTTAACCTGGGAAGAAACACTGATGGCTGTGAAATAATTTATGGATTTCAGATGTGTCAAACTTTAAAGCACTGAATGGAAGAAATGTGAGAAATGGACCAGTGTGGGATTCCTCAGCAGAAAGAAAAGGAGTTTTTGGGATCCCCCCACTAAACAAAGAAAAAAAAGGTGAGGATGAGAAGCCACTAATACTATATCACATTAAAAAGTACATAAAAGTAACATGTAAAAAGATGTAAGGTATACTTTCTATAAAAAATTCTAAGACAGTAAAAAATGTGTTAAGGAAATAACTTAAGACAAAGACATAGAGTGTTACCTGCCTGATGCCTGCAAACAATTGCTATTCCTCTTAATACACATTAAATAAACACATCACAGGGAAAGCAGAGCTCACTAGAGCAGTGGGTTTCAGCAGCATGTTAAAGGTGACATTGCAAAAGAAAGTGACAGATGATAAAAAAAAACCCAGTTATTGCATACATTAAAAAAAATAAAAAGAGAAAGGAGGAGGTGTGTACTTAAATAGAGCTGGGTATTTTATACTCTGTTAACCTTATTAAGTAAACATGCTATTTAAACCCCCTTGGAAATATGGGAGTAGAAGGAAAACAACAGACTGAATGTATATAAGCACACGGATCTGATACTCCAGGGCATTTCCTTTACTCCCTCTCTCTCTCTCTCTCTCTTTTTTTTTTTCCCTTCCCTTTTGCTATTTATTTTATTTTATTTTCATTTTCATTTGGCAACTTCTGCATTCAAAGCCCAGAGCTTGGAATTTCATACCTATTTAACACCTGGTTAAGCAACACTTAACCATTGGCATCAGCTGACTGCATCCCCATTAAGCAGAATTACTCTCATCATAGACATTGGAAATGGAAAAGACCTACCCGGTCATGTAGACCATTATACCACAACCAATGCAGGATTGTTCCATTTAGTAGGAAAAGAAGAAGGATGGGCTTGTCAGGAGATGATGACTCAGAAGATTTTGGTTCTCTTCCCAGCTCGATCTTAGGCTTCCAGAGCGACCTCCAGAAAGCCACTTAACCTTGTTGTGCCTCAGTTCCCCATCTCAGCAGCAGATCCCTTTCTTCCATCTCCACATTTGCCTTAGAGGTTCTTCAAGGCAACATTTATTTGTACTTAGATGTGTTCACTGTTTTTAATAGAAAGGCTCCCTGATTTCAGATAGAGAGGGGAAAATACAGCTGGGGCATCCACAATAGCCCATGCTCCCTTTAAGGCTTTACCGCTGAGTAATAATGTGGGTTTTATTCCTTTCCTGAACAAAGTGAGTAAAAAGAAAGCAAGAAGATAGAGACAGATCAAAGACGACCTTTCTTTTGAATTATGATCTCTTTCTTTCTTAAAACTGATTTAACAATAGGAATTATAAGCTTGAAATCCTAACCGATTTCTCCACACAAGAGTCCTTTTCTCTTAAGATCTCCCTGCTTTTATGCTCAAGCCTTTTTGGGGCCACCATGAGGTACAGTCTAGGACTGGAAAATGCAACTGCAGCATCTGTCAGCTAAAGAAATCTCCACAGAAGTCAGACAGTCAGAAGACTTACTACAGTCCCTGAGTTTATGTTAAATAATTCATATGCTAACACTTTCCGCTGGTAGCCGTCACAGGGAACTCCCAAGCTGAATTTAACAAACAAAACAGAAGTTTCCTCTCACCCCTCCTCCCTTCAAATGGCCTGTGGCCAGAACTGCTCACTGGCAACACCGAGCTTGCTGGGATTTGGCTGTGCCCCCACCAGCACCACCTTCTGCCCATGGAAGGAGAACGAGCTGATGAGCAAGTGATGCCTCAGCACCACTTGTGTCTCAGGGCAAGCACAAGTTCATAAGAATATTTGTCCAAAAGAAATACTTTCCTCCCTGAAATCGCCTGTTTTTTCCCACGGATGTGCAAAGCCCCATCACTTCTGTCCCAGCCTTGGCAGCTGCGAGGCCACGAGCTGGGCTGTCCTCAGCTGGGATCCCGTCGTGCTACATCTGAAGGTTGTCTTTCAGTCACTCTTATGGGCTGTGCCACAAGGTGATATGACATCAGAGAGGCCTCTGGGTCCTTTTCCTTGATGTGGGAGTGAGCTGAGACTTCTGAGAAAGCCAACAAAGGCACTGCTGGCTTTGTCTTTTGTGAGGAGACTTTTATATTTATTTCATACAGATGCACACAGTCACTCTAGAAACTGGTATTCGTTTTTGGTTGTTTTCTACATTACAGGATTGTTCTGCATGCTGACTGACTGTGGAATGTCTAGACTAGTCTGTAGGTAAAAAGAAAGAAGTTATTTTAAGAATAGACCTCACTCCTTTTGTGTGTATTTTTTTTTTTCTCTTCTGTACAGCTAATCAACCAAGTCTCATCCATCAGTTATTGTTTGATAAAGGGGAAGAAGCTAATGGTAGAGGTAGAGACAACTTTTTAAAATGTTAATTAAATTTAAAAGGATATTGTTGTTAACACTGCAAGGACATAAAGGATTAGTACTCTCCATCTTGGAAATGTTAAAATAAAGATGAAAATTTATGGGAATATATATGTGTATATAAATAATGGTAAATCTAATAGTTGCTCATTAACTTCTGTGGCTTTATATCAAGCTCAGAAAGAGATAATAAACTAATGTGGGATCTTCTAGAAAAGGATAAGAATAACCTACCAAATTCTTTGCCTGCTAACTTAATATGTCAAGCTGAAGAAACTAGAAACAAAATAGTGCCCTTCACACTGCTGTGTCCTTTATTGACTTTCTTTTTTTTTTCAACTTTTCCACTTCTTTTGACTAAGTTAGAGCCTTACAGCCTTTTTCCCCAACTGGCATAAAATGATATCAGACCCACTGCATGCAATGATATATGCCTCTGCCTTCAGTCAAGAGAAAGTACATCACTATTTTATTGGATGCAGGTCTCAAGAGCTCATGAACTCAACAAACACCCCTATAAATTACTGGAAAGCCACACCAAAGTGTAACAACAATAAACTAGAAACGGCATAAGTGGCTTTACTCAGCCAGACCTTCAAATACTACTCTGTAAGAGATTCCCATGCTGCTTCCTTACTCATTGCAGCTATTACTACCTTCTGAACAACTAGATGTATTTGGTCACATCCAACAAACTGCTTATGCCTTTCCTGCTCATGAAACAGCCTGAAAAGAATAATTTAAAAAATAATAGTGTATAGAAAACTAATTTTCTCTAATGCAATTTTTTCCTCAATTACAGATATTTCTAGTATGCTGAGGAAATATGCTAAACTATTTGCTTTGCAGTCTGAAATCCCACACAGGAGTTGGGTGAAGGGGTGGTGAAGATGAGGTTCAGAGCCCATGAGGTAAAATTTACCTTGCTAATGACTTCACTCCAAAGGTGAACGCGCAGTTCATTACTGATGTCCACCCCTTCTGGATTTCTTCGGCAAGATTGTCAGTGTACATGTTGATTTAATGCTGATCCTGCTGTTCAAAGCACTTCTAGTGTGAGCACATGTCCAATAGCCAGTAGAAATTCAGCTGAGTGCATTAACTCATGTCACACCTTCTACCAAGCAGCCATTTTCTGGTGTTGATTTCCAGTCACTCCAGACTGGAGGCAAATTTAGACCAACTATCTCAACCGGAAAACTTTTCATCAGGGAGTATGATAGTGACCACATTTCCAAAACTGCACTTTTGGGGGTTTCCAGCATGCTCACTTCATGCACTAAACTGAAAGTTGGAGCCTTCTCTATCTCCTCCCTGACACGCTTTTGAGCAGCAAGAATGTTGTCACTGAATTATCTGGAAACCATCCCTTTTAAATGGCTTCTCACACCTGGCTTCCCCTGAAAGCTTTGATACTTAATGCTTAGAAATATTGGGTTTCTAAAGCTAATTGTTGTTGTTGTTTATATCTGCAGAGTCTCTGGGAAGGAATTTATAGCTTGTTTAGTTTGGACTTCCATGTCTTCCCGTATTAGATTATTCTACAGTCTTTCCACTGAGAAGTTATTTTGATGTTTATCTTCTCTCTCTTAATTTCAACCCATTATCCTAGTTATTTCCCCCTGGGGTAATTTTGTTCCTCCCTGGGTGTTTGTGCTGTTCAGATGTTTGCAGTGGGCTCCCTCTCCCCCTCAGATGTTGCTCAGCCCTGATGTGCATATTGACGGTTGTTCTTGTAAAAGTTTCCTTGTAAATCAACCCCTCCAGCTCTCTAATCATTTTTGCTGCACTTCTCTGAACTCCCTCCAGTTTGTCTTCATCTCGCTGGTAATAACTTTGCCTATGTGTCATTTGGCATTTTCTCCTTATCACATTCCAGCAGAGCATCAAACCTTTTGCCCTGTTGCTGCGTGCTGTTGTCAGGTAGACTGGACTTGAATGATTGACGTAATCCCTTAATTTGCTGGAGGGGCAGTTTTAGATTTTTGTAAACCGGTAAATTGGTGATTTGAGCCAAATATGATGCTGGGGAGGTGGGGGGAGTTATTCATTCATTGTGTCTAAACAAAACTGGAGCTGATTTTGTGGATTTAAATCCAGGGAGCTCCTGGGTGTTTTTCCCTACTGTTTCTGATGTTGGAATAAAACATCAGTGCTAATTTGATGGCTTTCCAAACAGAATTCAAAATTTGGAGGAAGAAATCCTCCTTGTTGCTGGGTCTGGGAAGCTTTGTTTTTGTCACTGATGGCAGAAGGTGGGATAGACACAGTTCCAGGCAAGAGGAAGCAGCCCCTGCACAATTCCAGGTCTCCAGTCCTGTTCCCAGCCATTCCCTGAGGTACAGTCCAAGAGGGAAGGAATTGTCCTTCCTGGAAGGTATGCCCTTGCTCATTCTCCGTCTTAGAGTGACAGGCCTCTGTTAGCTTCAGCTTCCCATCCTCATCTGAGTTTTACATTCTTCCATGACTATGCTCTGACTTTTTCAAGGCTGCCTTGCTTTATCAATGGAAAACCATTCCATTCCTGGGCAAATCTTGGCCCATGGGGTCAGGGAGCTGGAAGGGTTTATGTCCTAAAACCTCATGTTGTTTCACAGAGCATGTTTTAATGTGCACAGTTGATTCAAATGTCCTATATCTTGAATATCCCTTCCATGTTGAGAGTTTGCAGTCTCCTTCCTATGGTTTTAAAAAGACTGAATTCTCTGAGCAAAAGCTTCCTATGACAAAAGATTGCCTACCTTTCCCATGATTACATTCCCAAAGGTGAATGCCAATGTGTCAACAGAAGGAAATATTTCTCCTGCTTTCTTCAATAATTTATTGGCATTCACAGCTTTCCCCTTCATGATGACTGCTCCTGCAGCTCTAAGAATATCAGCTCCACTGAGAGATTGAAATTTACTTGTCAAAGCTCTCCCAGGCAGTTATGAATGGTGTGGTGCAGGCAGGCTCCTGATTAAAAAAATTAGAGAGGATGGGGAGCAGGAACACAGCCACCCCATCCCAAGAAACTTTAAAGGCTAACCTAAATGCAGATGAGGCATTTCTCAGATAGACATTTTTATCTTAAAAAAAAAAAGTGCTCAGAATCCATTCTTGTATCCAACTGCCCTCCAGCACAGAGATGTAGGTATGGTCTCATCATCTCCATGACGTCTGGATGGGAAGAATTGTTCATTTCATGCCTCAATCCATTCATCTGCTTGGCTTTTGAATGAAGAAATGTCCCAGTAGGGCTGAGTTTTTCAGAGTCAGTGGCTCCCAGTGGTCTGCACTCAGTTGTGTGACTCAGATCCCAAATTAGCAATCGCGAAAGAGAGATTGAACTGTTTATTCAGATTAATAATTAATTACTGGAAGATGCCTGGATGTAGTCTTGGAAATCATCTCATAAATGCTTCCTTCAGGTAAATAACCAGTATTTTAAATTACCTTTTCCTTTTTTTTGCAATATCCCATCGCAATATGGACCTTGGGTTTAGAAGGCTCATGCTAATTCCAGCTCTGTGCCAGGAGCAACACGTCCTGCCTTCCTTGGGTACAACCTGTCACCACTAGCAGCTGATCTCACAGCTGGACAGACAGAAGCAAGAGTAGAGGAGCCCAGACCAACTCATGTCCACCTGCACTGCTCAGCCCAGAGCTGCAATTCAGGAGATGCAGCAAGTTATTGCAGGTTGTAGCCAGCACTCACTGCACACAAATGTTCCTGTGGCACATCAGAAATTAAATTGATCAGCTCTGAGTTAACACCACAGCAGCTCAATTGCCTTTATCAGTTTGGCTTGTGTAATTTTGTCTATACATGTTTTCCTCAGAAAAGGATGGGTTTTTTAGTTAAGAAATCATTTGCAGAACTTTTTTGTCATACTGAAAGATTGTGTTTTGAAGGTAATTTCAGGGCAGAAAGGAGGTTGTTTGTTTGTTCTGGTTTTTTTTTTTTTTTTACTTTAGGGTTTTTTTTCTGTCTTGTTTTATGAAGGCAAGAAGAAAATAGTTTCTTAAAGAAGTCTCTACTTAGTTTAAGGAGATGAAATTTAGAATTGATTTAAATGCACTTATTTAGCTATACACCAAGTTCTCCAAAAATTCAATTACAAATAGTTTTGGAAAATCTTTTTTTGATGAAATATAAAAGAAAATAATACTGGTTTAATATTTTCTTTCATAAAAGAAAATATTTCCCTCTTGTCACTAGCTGCCCATCCTTAACACTTTCACATCTCCTCCCCCCTTCTGTCTCCTCTGTGCTTCCCACTCTCCTCATCACCCACTTCAGTTCCAGGCTCTACCTGGCAAAGTGCTGAAAACTTTAAATTAGCTTTATATGGAAAACAGATGTCCTTCTTGCAAGCCTGCAACAATTCTTTTCCTGCTTTGAATTGAGTCTAGCCCCTCTCTCACCTTGAAAAAAAATATTTTTCCAGAGAACCATAATTTAAAAATAAGGCAAAACAGATGTTTTGGTCAATTAAAATGTTTCTGACAATAAATAGAAATTTGTTTTTAAAACATTTACGTGCTTGAAAATGCTATTATATAAGAAGAGTGAGTGTCCGTGTGAAAAGTTATTTTGAAGTAACAAAAAAATGCCTCCTGTTCTGAAAATTTGAGACTAGATTGCCTGCACTTTATTGAAAAGATGGATCTCATTTTTAACCGCTCCATCAACATGTCATTTAACTGACTTCAGATTTTCTGACAAAAAATCCAGCATTTTAGTCTGATCAGTTCTACATACAACATTTAAGGCTGAAATACCTTCCTTAGAGAGTTTTCTGACTGGGGATGCCATGGGGAATGCAGGACCTGCAGTGCACAGCTCACCCTTAATGGTATGGCAAAATGAACAGGCATAGGTTGTCCTTCCTTGTAGACAGCTGCCACAACACCACTGCCATGGCCAGTGACTGGGTACACTGGTTTGTACAGGTATTTCAGAATTCATGGATCCTGGATGCCAGATTCCCATTTTCTGTATCTCAGAGCAGCCAGCCACAGGTGGGAACTATCACAGCCCCTTCTGCAGAGCCAAAAGGAGGGAGACCCAAAAATGAGACCCCCCCGATCCTTTGGAAGTGCTGAGATCCTTTGGAGAACTGTGCACACTCCAGAAGACCTGACCACACCTCAATTTTTTGACAGCAAAGAGATTTCCCAGGGTATTTCTTGCCTGGGAAGCCACTTCACAACCCAGACAGACCAGGAGCTCTTTCTCAGCACTGCCTGGTCCCAGGATATAAATCCTTATGCTTGGAGACTTTAGCTAGCCTCTAATTAATGAAGCTGAGGAAGAAACTTCCCTGTAGGCCAGTTATTCCATATCTGCCTTCTGCAGGGTTTCTTGTGTTTGCCTCTAAACAGCTACCAGGGCCACTCCAGGGGAATCTCCAGGCAGTGGCTCAGACCCCTTATCTCTTGTTAATATGAAATTCTGGATCCCACAGTCCTGACCAGAGTCTGGAAACCCCAATAATTTGCATTATAATGTCCACCTCCCACCTGCTCCAGAGATAAAAAACAATCAGCTGATTTTCTTTTCTTTTGTTTTCTCTCTTTTGCCCTCTTTTTTTTTTTTTTTTCTTTTTAATGAAAAAAAAGCCAGGCACATAAAGCCAGGCACATTAAATTAGACACACTCAAGTAAACCAGTTTGTAATGATATGTCAGACTTCCGGTAGCAAGAGTAGCTAATTTGGCTCCGTTTTGTATTTAGATTTTGAATTTTCCTCTGTCACAGAAAGGATTTTTCATCAGAGACTTTGGATGCACAATAGCTGCGGGCATTTAATCTGCAGAGGCGCTCCTGAGGATACACACTGCAGCATCTACTGTCTTTGGTTTGCATCCAGAGAGAGAAGACAGAGGTGAATTTGGAAGGGATCCAAAGAAAGGAAAGAAAAGAAAGTGGTGTTCCTAATTTCACACATTTCTGTAGCTGGAGTGTGTCTCACAGGCAGCAGGATGCCATTAATGTCCCCAGGGCCTAGGGAGGTCCCTTGGCATTTAACCTCAGCTTTTCCACTTACTCCATAAACACAGGACTTAAATTTCCAAAATGTCTGGTTATAAGTGAATTCTTCAAAGAGGTACAGGGTAAGGAAATGTTCCAATAAATATGTAACATCCACCTCCTTTCTCTGTTTTATTATCTGGGTACAGAGAAACATCTTATAGTATTTGAGCCCCCTATTTCCATGGTACAAAAATGAGAATGACCCTCTCATCTCCTGTCTTCTTTTCTTAGAAACCTGCAACTGAAGAGATAGTCCCCAATAGCAAAGCAAACATTTCTGAGATCCAATCATCACAAAATCCCAGAATGGTTTGGATTGGAAGGGGCCTAAAAGATGGTATAACTTCACCCTCCTGCCATTGGCAGGGACACCTTCCACTAGACCAGTTTTCCCAGAGCCCCATCCAACCTGGCCTTGAACACTTCTGGGGATGGGGCAGCCACAGCTTCTCTTTGTAACCTGTGCCTGGGCCTCACCACCCCAGCAATAAAGAATTTAGTCCTGATATATAATCTAAACCTACTTACTTTCAGTTTGAAGGCAATCCTCCTTGCCCTGTCATTCCACACCTTTGTCCAAGTCCCTCTCCAGTTCTCTTGTAACCACTTCAGGCACTGGTTCTCCCTGGAGCCTTCTCTTCTCCAGACTGAACAACCCCTGCTCTCTCAGACTTTTTGTATAGCAGAGGTGCTTCAGCCCCTGGAGTATCCTCATGGCCTTCTCTGGACTCATTCCAGCAGGTCCATGTCCTTCCTGAGCTGAGGACCCCAGAGCTGGATGCAGCACTGCAGGTGGGATTTATGGGAGTGAAATAGAAGAGTAAACAGACTCAAGGTGACAGAAATGGAAAGAGCTTCAATTCCAGGCTGTTTCATGAATGGTGCGGGTCAAATTCAAGGGACACAAGCTCCAGGATTCCCATTAAGCTTTACATTATCAAAAGTCTTCTGGTGTGTGGAGAGCAGTCTGACAAGGGGGATCTTATTCTCAACCCACTTTTGCAGATGAGAGACTTAAGTCAACCAGATATGGTTGGACTTGATGATTCCCCATTCTTGGAAGTTTTCAGGGCCAGGCTGGATGGGACTTGGAGCAATCATGTCTAGTGGAAGGTAGACATGATTGCTCCAAGGTAGGTAGACTACCAAGGAAGGTAGACACCCCCATAGCAGAGGGGTTAGGACTAGATTACTGACAAAGTCCCTTCCAACCCAAACCATTTAATGAGTCTGTGATTCCATGATATATGGTTGGACTCAATGATCTTACTCTCAATGGTCTTTTCCAATCTTTACAGACCTATGATTCTGAAACAGCATTGTCCAACTCATGCAGCCTTTGGCTCCCAATAGCCTTTTCTCCAGGCATTATTCCTCCTGCAGCAGAGGTTGCATGTCTGAACCCTGGCACTACAGTGCAAACCAGCCTTGAGAGGGATTAATCTGAGATGCTGGGATGTGAGCTAGAGAGGCTGAAGCGAGGCTGCACATCCTCTTTTGGTCCTGGGTATCAGGGAGAGACAATCTGTAGCTGAGAGGAGGATGGAAGGGCTTAAATCACAGCACAGCACATGTCAAGAGAGCCTCTGTCAAAGCAAGCAAGCAGTTTAAGCAGCTTGCCCAAGGCCACAGAGAAAAGCTGTGTCAACAATGAACCCAAACTAGATCCCAGCCCAGAGCTGCACCCACAAAGCTCCACCTGTGGAAAAAAACCCAAGCTCTGGAGTGCTGGTATGAGCATGGCTTCACTGCTTAGTGGTACAAACCATGCAAGGCAAAGGTGATGACATGATTTGTGCAGGGTCTTACAGAAAAGAGCACACTGATTCCAGAGCTCCTGCTTCAAAATATTTCCCTGTTCTTCTTTAAGCCTTGTAATGAGGCTGTCTTTACTTCTGCCTTTTGTTACTGCTCACTTTTCTCTTGAAACTTATTTCTCTCCAACAGTGGTGGCCCCAAAATTGCTGCTAATTTCCTGCAAGGAATTTGTTCTTTGAAACATAAAGTATGGCACTTTTCATTTTCCTCTTTTTCTACTTTTATTCCCCCGTCTATCTGAGTCTGGCACTGAGTCTGTTGAGAACATGTAAGTATAGCTGCTTTTGAATGCTGCAAGGTAAATGCTGAAAATGACATCTTAAATGGAACCATTAAAACAGATGTAAGTATTATCTGAATGCTTCTGAAGTCTCCTATGCACAGCAATAGTGTCTTTGTTTTCTCTCCTGATGCATGCACCTTTTTAAAGACAGCTGACAACCTATTATTTTTTTCTCTCTCCCCATTTTCGAGCCTGAATGTATAGATTACATTCATATCTTAAAGCTGTAACCTGTTTACTAGGAAATGTCTGAAAATCTGACCAAAATAGAGGCATGGTGCAAGGGTGATTGTGACAGTTATCTACTCTTTTTGGCTACTAAGCAGAAGGAAATGAACATCAAAATGTTAACCACTGGCTTATGGGAAATAAAGCAATGTGCTCCTCATTATGACTAGACACAACACACAGATTTGGTGGCTGCCATGGATTCCCCCAGTTGTAACATTTGATTTAAGGTGGGATTCATCTCACTTTGCTACCCACTGTGGAATAGGTCACTGCTACTTTATATCTGCCTATAAGCAAGGTAGAAACAGTCCTTTCCATAAACCGGTTCAATTTCCTTTTCTTCAGAGTGCGATGAGTCTTCAGAAGGCCCTTCTGGCCTCTAAGAAAAGGACACGGAACTTTGGGAGGAAGCTCATGCAACCATCCTGCACTAGATGCCAAACCCTCCAACAGTGAAGTCTAGGCTACATCAATCACATGATTTTTGGGTTGCTGCAAGCCCAGGAGCTGGCACCCCTGCCAGCTGAGCTAATCTACTCTGAGCATTGCACTGCCCACTGGCACTGCAGCTCTGCTGAAGAACAGCTGCCTGGGGTGCTCTGCGGCGCTCAGCTGCTCTGCGCTGGAGCGGCACCAAGGCACACGCTCAGGAAGCTCGGGCAAGATAATAGATAGACTATTTGGCTTTGGAGATGCTCTGATCTGCCCTTAAGTATGAGCCCGTGCCTTTACATCAGCCAGATGGAGCTCCTCTGATGAGCTCTTAGTCCATCCCTCTGCTCTCACTTGTGAGGCACAGCAGAAAGCTGGAGGAGCGGGATAACTCCTTTTCCCAGTGGTACAGATCCCCCCAGAGAGACACACAGTTTTCTGTCTGCATCTGGAAGAGGTAAATGCAATTTCATGGTGTTTAATCCAAACAGTGCAACAGAACACCAGTCTGGAAAGCCCATCACAGTGTTAGTGCAGCATGGGGCCTCAGCCCTGATGCCATTTAGCACATTAGCCCTGTCCGACATGCACTAAACTCAAACCAGGGTACATGTAGCATGCACATGTGGAATGAAGCACGTGCAGGTATCTGTTTAATGACTATGACTGGTTTAATCTGCTATGAAAGACTGGGACAACAAACACAAGTAACAAATTAAACATCCAGATTCACACGCTCAAAGGAAAGGTGGATAACAACATCAATACCAGTAACCTTAGCTCTCTGATCTCTATGTGACAGACCACTGAAGGCCCCACTTAAGTCACTCAGGATGGTCAGACAGGGCTTTGTTAAGAAGAGGGAAACAACATTGCCTTATGAAGAGGGAAGTTTCTCTTAAGGAAAGGGAAACCATTGTCTTATGCTGCAAAGCATGTGGGATATTTGGGTTTTGGGACTACTAGGACTGTGTAATTTTTGCCTTCCAATGTTTGAAGATGTCTCAGAGCTCTTTAGGTGGCTTGTGGATTGGCCCTGGCCCTCATATTTGGGATAACAAATCATTTTTTCCATCTATTTCTGAGAAGCCCTGAGCAAGTTCTTTGTAGTGGTCAGACAGATATTTTATAATTGCTGTTCTTTTTTTGGGACTTATTAGACTCATGCTCAGCTCCCTGGCTTTCCAGAAAGCCCTTGCTGTTACTGCACAAATCAAGTAAGATATGTCTTTAGATGTTTTGCTAATGGGTGCCAGGTCATGAAAATAGAATGCTAAGAGACCTAAGTTTTTGACATTCAGACAGCCTGAAACCTGAGATTACAGCAACGTAAAATTTTCATTTACACCATGCTTGGAAAGGGTTTTGTTTGCTTGCTTCCTGTTGTTTTCCAACAAAGCAAAAACCAAGAGATATCTTCAACAGAAAGCTGAAATTCTGTCAATTATGAATTATGTGGAGATCCATGCAAGCAAATATTTGACACTTTTGATGCACTGTATAAACACTGGATCTGCACCTAAAGAACTGGTCTGACTGAGAGGTTACATCTATATTTACTGAAACCTGCCAGTCCTAGGAAGTAGACCTGCCTTGGTTCTGGCCCTGCACATTTATATTGTCCTTGCAGAGTCAGATACTGGTACATACAGATATCTGATTCATAACCTATCCTGTGCCTCACTGAAGGCATTGGTTTAGGACCTGGGTGGCCTTGATTTTATTATTAGTGCTTCCACTGGCCTGCTGCTCAGCAGTAGGTAAATGAGGTCATCACTTTGTGACTCGGTTCCCTTTTGCAAAATGTAGATAAAAACTCTTTTAATCCTGCTGATGAAAGGTGGTATGATGAATAGCATTCTTACCAGCCTTGCCCTCCTTATAGTAGGGGTCCTTGTGAATCTGTTCTATTAACAGCTCTAAGAACCATAGAAATCCCTATATAAATTAAACACAAAACCTTGGCAGTGCCATGAAACTGCAATTAGGAAATGAAAAAGCTATACTTTTCAGAGGAACAATAGACTTGCCCACATTGCATATCGTGCATAGATTTAAGTATGCATTTAATAGTCTGACTGGTAATAAAAATACTATATAGATACAATATTTTTGAATTATTATTGCTACGCTGGAAGATCCACACTGTTTCTGTACCCTGGCTCTTGTGTGTTTAAATTTGTAACTTCACTGCTACACTCTCAGACTTGTTTGCATTCAATTTCTTTGGGCTTTCTAAATTAGATACGTACGTGACGCTCTGTGTTAAAACTAAATCGATTCTTAATAGTCACATGGTGTTAATATTAAGCCAATTAGGCTCAAATTAACACACATTTATTTAAGCAAGGCCCTGATCTTGTAAACAACTTAGGCATGTATTTTGAACTCTGGCTTAGGAAAGTTCCTAAGTTCTTTGAATTTCCTAAGGAAATATAAATCCTGTAAAACATAGCTCAGCTGGACAAGTTAATTACTGAAGCAAAGTTGTGGCACCACAGAGAAACTACATGAATAAATGCTGTCTGAGGTTAAAATAATTTTTTTTTAAAAAGTAAAAGGTAAAATTAAAACTTTCAAAAAGTTCTTTGGTAGCTATAGATTCAGAAAACAAGGTGTACATATCTATGAGTAGCTTTGGGTGTTTTCTCTGAGATATAGTAGGAAAAGGCACACTAAAAGTGATTCAGTTCTTTGTGAATTGGACATTTACCAGTGGATGAGATGAACACTGCTGGTTTTAACTGCCCAAAACTCCACTGACTCCAGTGGGAGCTCAGACATGGAGCTCACATGCAACCTGTTATATGCAGACAAAGATGTGCATAGGCTCATTTAATATCCAAAATGGGAGCTGAGCCATGCCTGTCATTAGAGGAGGATTCAATGGAAATTCCTTTTGAGGAATCTGTGTTTAAGATTTACATGAGTGGAAGTGTTTCCACTCATGTAAATCTTAAATAGCAGCTTTACAGGTGAATAAACTGCCTATTCCAGAAATCACACATGTTTATGGGTTCAATTGAATCTGGCCTTGTCACTGATGAGATAGGGGACAGGAAAGAAGGTGACATGTTGACTCCATGATTTCAGAAGGCAAAGAACATTTTGTTAATAGAAAATCACACTTCTTACAGACAGCATAGTGGATTGGTCTTCAGCAGCACTTCTCACACCATTGTTCAAAGGAACACCACTTACTTGAAAACATCTTTCTCTAAACAGCAGGTGCAGAGGATGAGATAGTAATTGTTTTAATTCTTTCTCTGAGCTTTCCCAGGATGAGCCTGGGAGAATATCTGTTTCTCTCTGTTACCAGAGACTGAGAATATCCACATGGCCTCAGCAGGTTTCATTTTAGTGTAACTAGCATTTCCAGATGATAAGAACTTATACATCCTTCTCCTATTCTTTCTCCAAATTATCTTCTCCCTCTTTGGTCAGATGCTGCCAAAACTTTCAACATTGAGGTAAAGACTATTTACTTTCTCCATTAAAGTTTTAGACTTAAACATGTAATCAAGTTGGCTTAACAAAATTCTACTCATCCTGCCAGAGTGACTGCTCACATGTTAACAACTGCCTATTCACACACAAGCTCACAGTCTTTCCTAGAGATGAGGTTATGTGAGATGGCTCAAAGGTGCACAACATTGCCTTAGGAGGGGTTACTGGAGTCCAGTACCTCTTTAGACACCCTGAATACAATCATATTTCTTATCCAAAATGGTGGCCATTTAAGGGTTGTATGAACTGCATCTCTGCACAGACAGCAGAGTACACAAAGACAAACATGAGGGGTGAAGGAAGATGAAGTTGAGGGGCAGGTTAGCTCAGTGTCTGCAGAGGCAGAGTTTGTCTCTGCAGTGACGATTTGCACAGCAGCACAGCTGCAGAGAGGTACAGGCAGGGCAGCAAGGTCTCCAGCTGTGTTTTTTGTCTTCACTAGCTGTGGAAGCCTTCGGGGAAGTAATAAGGCCATATACTGGCCCAAATGTTTGTGGTCAAGAGCTCGTGCCCTCAAAAAGAAGCAGTGCATAGCCCTGTTTTATGACCACTAGAATGAATGGCATAAGTCATCCAAATTCATTCCCAAAGTAGTTCTGCTGCAGCCTGCTGAGAACTACTCTGGATGCATTTAGCCCATAATCTTCCTCCATCAAGATATGACTATAGCCTCCAGTGGGCAATAAAGTGCTTTGGGGCATCTAATTGAAAGTGTGACAGTTTTACACTGTTGGGAAGCAGCAGTTGTGGGTGGCATGTGCTCCACTGGCATCTGAGGGTAAATACAGCAGGATATGTGGCAGTCTACAACTGGGAGCTACATTATGCATGTGCTGGGAACAGCAAGCCAGTGCCACAATGCAATTATAGCTTTAAACCGTGCCCAGTGTGTCTGTTCGGCAGCAGTAGACAGACAGCTCCAAATCATTATTCTTTTTCTGCTTACTTAGCTTCTGGTGATTAGGTTCCTGTTTTGCAATTGTGGTGACTAAACCAATTAAGGTGTAATTTAAAGAAGGAACTCATAAATACTGTACAAAGGTAGTATTGACATAACTAAACTTTGTAAA
>VXAX01000443.1:49459-67789 GCA_013399835.1 Leptocoma aspasia | reverse complement strand
AAAAAAAAGAAAAAGAAAGAAGGGGGGAAGGACGTGGGGGGGCTGTGGGAAGAGAGGAGGCTACGTTTCCAAACCGAGCAATCCATTTTGGAAGACTCTGCTACATGCAGTAACTTCTGCAGTATGAATAAATATGCATAATCAAAAAGGGAGCACAGCTCGCTTCTCTCTATTGCTCATTTGATATACCTCTTCATGTCATATCCACTTTCACATAAACAACACAATAATAAAACATCTGCATTGCTAAATAACACTACTGTGTTCTAATTCCTCTGGAATGACATGAATAAGAACATCCTACTCCTGTTTATTAGAATTTATTGATGACATGAGTGTGTAAAAGCAGCAGAAGGCATAATTAATCCTGGTGCAGCCCCAAGTTACATGTCCAAACTTGACAAGTTTCACTCTTGACTTGCATTACTTTCCCTTGATGCATGGTAACACCAAGGGCTTTGACAAGGTACAGATGTCCTGCTACAGGAGTGGCAGGAAGGCAGTTTGCTCCTTGGTTCCAGCTTCTGCAAACGCGAAGGATGGATTATGGCTCAGCGAGGAATGATGGGGGAATGCAGAGCACTTGGTAAAAAAAGAAAATAAGAAAATAAGCATCCCTTTGCTCAAGATAGCAAACAGCCCGCTAATGAAGCTTACAGATGATGTTCAATTGGGAGGACTAGTGAGCCACGTCAGGGAACAGCAATAATATTGGCAGATTTAGAGAAATTAGAAATAAGAGAAGAAAATAACAAAATTAGATCAATCTTTAGAAAGACAATTTGAAACACAAAGGCAGCTGGAAGGAAAAGCTGAAAGCAAGCTGTAACATTGAAATAAGTCTAGAGGGAATAATGGATGTGAAAATAAACATTGTTTGTGATGTGATGTGATGTGGCTATGAAAACAATGGCATGTGTAGAAATCTAGCCACTAGCTCAGTTCACCTTATCTATCCCCAGGGAACTGGCGGAGCCACCATCCTTGGAAATATCCAAAAAATAAGTAGATATGGCACTTCATGGTGTGATTTAGTGGGCATGGTGGGCATATTTGGCCAAAGCTTGGACTTAATGATCTTGGAGGTGTTTTCCATCCTTAATGATTCTATCCCTTTCCCAGGACACAGAATATATGAATATCTGACAGCTCTGAGCCACACAGTTTGCAATTTGAGGGACATCTTTAGGAGCTGAAGCCTGTGATTTTGGATCCCTGTTAGTTGTTTCCTGACCTTTGAGGCACTGGCAGGTAACCAGACCTCTAAGAGTACAGCCCTTGGGCCCTCAGTC
This sequence comes from Leptocoma aspasia, assembly GCA_013399835.1. NCBI lineage: Eukaryota > Metazoa > Chordata > Aves > Passeriformes > Nectariniidae > Leptocoma > Leptocoma aspasia. The sequence continues at coordinate 66,497 of VXAX01000443.1, read as the reverse complement.
AAACAATTTGCTCTCAAAAGGTCCATATTCTCTCATATTCTCTCTCTGTACTATTTTTTACACTTAGGTTCCCACTGTGCCCATGGGTACAGAGCTGGAGGAACAGGAATGACTGACAGGAAAATGAACAAAACACCACTGCCTACTACTCCCAGAGTGATGACTACAATCATCACTAGAGAAGAGAGGGACAACATTAATTTCTTTACCAGATGGGCTTGAACCCAGAACTCTGAGAAAAGAACCTCACCTACTACAGACAAATGTTCTAGAAGGGAAACTTTACAATTCAACTCCTTTGCTTTTTGTACAAATTGCATCAATTTCTGAACATTGCCATACCAGAAAGCAAATAACCATCAGCCAGCTTGGGCATTTTCCTTTCACCCTTCCTCTGTCCTATTCTCCAAAACATTCCTTCTTCCATCCAGACTTGGAAAGACCAAACCAAGACTTCTATTACAGAGCATTTTCCTCCTTGAGGCACCTGGAAACTTCTTCCAAGAGGAATGAATATGTTAACTCCTAAGCTATTGTGCTCTCAAAATGCCTCTTTGTTGCTGCAATGCTGTGGCCTTCACTCAGAACCATTTTAAAATGCTGCAAGGCTGAACACTGTGGTATTGAGGCACAGTTTGGTAGAAGTTGTAAAAGCTTATGTTATTATTTCTGAGACCTTCTGACCCAGAAACTTTGCCATGACTAAGACAGTAATTGTTGCACAAAAATAATGTCAGGAAGAAGTATATATTTGTATCTTTATATATATATATATATATATATATACAAGTCAGGAGGACAGCCACAACTGACACTGTAAGTTCGCTCTTGGGCAATGACTGTCAAAAAGACTTTGGAGAACTAGAGGCAATTCAGAGAAAAGCAGAGAGCTGGGGGAGTTGACTTATGAGTAAAAATCTTGAAGTACACATCTTGTAAAAATTTTGGTTTTAGAAGAGAAAAAATCCCACAAATATATCCCCAGGAGATTTGTCTAAGCACCTATGTATTTTTCCTTTTCTTTTTTTTTTTCTAATGTGTATACATTCTTTTCCCTCNCTTTGACAAGGTACAGATGTCCTGCTACAGGAGTGGCAGGAAGGCAGTTTGCTCCTTGGTTCCAGCTTCTGCAAACGCGAAGGATGGATTATGGCTCAGCGAGGAATGATGGGGGAATGCAGAGCACTTGGTAAAAAAAGAAAATAAGAAAATAAGCATCCCTTTGCTCAAGATAGCAAACAGCCCGCTAATGAAGCTTACAGATGATGTTCAATTGGGAGGACTAGTGAGCCACGTCAGGGAACAGCAATAATATTGGCAGATTTAGAGAAATTAGAAATAAGAGAAGAAAATAACAAAATTAGATCAATCTTTAGAAAGACAATTTGAAACACAAAGGCAGCTGGAAGGAAAAGCTGAAAGCAAGCTGTAACATTGAAATAAGTCTAGAGGGAATAATGGATGTGAAAATAAACATTGTTTGTGATGTGATGTGATGTGGCTATGAAAACAATGGCATGTGTAGAAATCTAGCCACTAGCTCAGTTCACCTTATCTATCCCCAGGGAACTGGCGGAGCCACCATCCTTGGAAATATCCAAAAAATAAGTAGATATGGCACTTCATGGTGTGATTTAGTGGGCATGGTGGGCATATTTGGCCAAAGCTTGGACTTAATGATCTTGGAGGTGTTTTCCATCCTTAATGATTCTATCCCTTTCCCAGGACACAGAATATATGAATATCTGACAGCTCTGAGCCACACAGTTTGCAATTTGAGGGACATCTTTAGGAGCTGAAGCCTGTGATTTTGGATCCCTGTTAGTTGTTTCCTGACCTTTGAGGCACTGGCAGGTAACCAGACCTCTAAGAGTACAGCCCTTGGGCCCTCAGTCAAACAATTTGCTCTCAAAAGGTCCATATTCTCTCATATTCTCTCTCTGTACTATTTTTTACACTTAGGTTCCCACTGTGCCCATGGGTACAGAGCTGGAGGAACAGGAATGACTGACAGGAAAATGAACAAAACACCACTGCCTACTACTCCCAGAGTGATGACTACAATCATCACTAGAGAAGAGAGGGACAACATTAATTTCTTTACCAGATGGGCTTGAACCCAGAACTCTGAGAAAAGAACCTCACCTACTACAGACAAATGTTCTAGAAGGGAAACTTTACAATTCAACTCCTTTGCTTTTTGTACAAATTGCATCAATTTCTGAACATTGCCATACCAGAAAGCAAATAACCATCAGCCAGCTTGGGCATTTTCCTTTCACCCTTCCTCTGTCCTATTCTCCAAAACATTCCTTCTTCCATCCAGACTTGGAAAGACCAAACCAAGACTTCTATTACAGAGCATTTTCCTCCTTGAGGCACCTGGAAACTTCTTCCAAGAGGAATGAATATGTTAACTCCTAAGCTATTGTGCTCTCAAAATGCCTCTTTGTTGCTGCAATGCTGTGGCCTTCACTCAGAACCATTTTAAAATGCTGCAAGGCTGAACACTGTGGTATTGAGGCACAGTTTGGTAGAAGTTGTAAAAGCTTATGTTATTATTTCTGAGACCTTCTGACCCAGAAACTTTGCCATGACTAAGACAGTAATTGTTGCACAAAAATAATGTCAGGAAGAAGTATATATTTGTATCTTTATATATATATATATATATATATATACAAGTCAGGAGGACAGCCACAACTGACACTGTAAGTTCGCTCTTGGGCAATGACTGTCAAAAAGACTTTGGAGAACTAGAGGCAATTCAGAGAAAAGCAGAGAGCTGGGGGAGTTGACTTATGAGTAAAAATCTTGAAGTACACATCTTGTAAAAATTTTGGTTTTAGAAGAGAAAAAATCCCACAAATATATCCCCAGGAGATTTGTCTAAGCACCTATGTATTTTTCCTTTTCTTTTTTTTTTTCTAATGTGTATACATTCTTTTCCCTCGCCTTCTGCGAAGAAGTGCAGTGAACAACTTTCAGCACCTTCAATCAAAAGTGCATTTATTTCAAAAGCTTGTGTGATGATTAATATCTGCCTGCCCACAAGCCACTTTATTCAGATGGGATTCATATGGGAGATTTCATAAATTTAGCAAAGGTTCTTCTCAGAATCTTTCTATCTCTTATGAAACATTATTTTAATATTTTTGTTTCCAGGGGAGCTCATCTGCTAAAACTGCAGCACCTATCTTTCCTGCCCTAGACAAAATGTTAGCAAGATTTTGAAGCACACAATTAGAAATGTGAGGATATACTCCTGATAGATATACACAATCCTGATATATATGTTTATACGTGTTTACATGTATGCCTTAGCAGTTGCCAAGCTCCAGTGACAGCAGGAATGTCTCATCAGAGATCATCGCGCTTCCCCAGGCACTCTGACCTAGAGGGTGTGAGGTGCTGCTAGTGGAACAAAAAACAAAAAGGATGATAGTTCACCCAGCATGGCGGTGTCACTGAGGTTAAGCAGGCCCATGTCCTGCACCAAAACTCCTCCACGGTTCATTGTCATAGGAGATCCCTTCTGAAGGGAACAGAAGGCCCAATGTGCAGACCAGACCTGTTCCTTGGGGAGCTGCTTCCTCCCTTTGGCCTGATTAATGATGTAAAGAGAAAGCCCTGCTTTGGTGGGGCCCTCAGGCCATTATTTACTATTGTATTTCCAGGTGGGCAGCAATGAAGTTACAACGATGAAGAAGACCAATGGCAATCAGGAGACACTTGAGGTGCCTTGGGATGGCAAGTTAAGGGATCAAGAGCACAAGTGGTATATTCAAGATCAATACCTGACTCCAAGCCTGGTGTCACCAGAAGAATTTGTGGTCAGTTAACACAGCACCAGGCCTGCTGGCGACACACAGGTTATGTCTGTCTCAAACTGGAAAAAGGATCTTTGCACAGGGGTGATAAGGGTTCACTGGAAGAGTTTTAAACTAGATATGAAGAAAAGGTGGTGGAATAGCCCTGTATATTATGGAATGTTTGGTTGTCTAGAGCTTAATGATGGTGATGATAGGATTGTGTGTCTGTGGGTAAGAATCGGGGGAAGGCCAACAAAGCAGATCTCCTGGTGGGAGCTTGTTATAGACCACCCAACCAGGATGAAGACAGATGAAATATTCTATAAGCAGCTGGGAGGAGTCTCACAATCACTACATCACAGCACAGAATAATCTAGGAAGTGCCAGGAGTGTGTGGAGGAGACCTTCCTGGCATCCTGACAACCAGGGGAGGACCCTCACTGGAGCTACTGATGGTGAAGAGAGAAGGGCTAATGGGAGATGTGGTAGGTGAAGGCTGTCCTGGGCTCAGCAACCACAAAATGAGAGTTTTCCATTCTCAGAGAAGTAAGGAGAGAGGTCAGCAGAACTGCCCCTTGGACTTCTGGAGAACAGAGTTTGTCCAGTTTAGGAACCCAGTTGACAGAGTTCTTTGAGAGACAGTCCTGATGGGCAAAGGTGTCCACGAAGGCTGGATAATTTTTGAGAAGAAAATCCTATAGGCAGAGGAGCAGGCCACTCCAATGTGCCAAAGATTAGGAAGGGAAGGAGACTGGCTGAACAGAGCTTTGGCTGCTCCAGAAAAAACCAGGAGAGTTTAGGACCATTGGGAGAAGAGGCAGACAACTCAGGAAGACAACAAGAATGTTGTGAGGTTGTGCAGGGAGAAAATTAGAACAGCCAAAGCCCAGCTAGAATTTAATCTGTCTACTGGTGTAAAAGACAACAAAAAATGTTTTATAAATACATCAGCAAGAAAAGGAGGGCAAAAAAGAATCCTCATATTTTATTGGCCATGGTCCATCCCTGGCTGGGAGGGTCTGACTTTCTGCCCCACAACAGTCACCACAGAGACATGATGGAGTGCAAAGGGACCTGCAAAGGGACCAGTAAGAGCTACACACCTGAAGACAGCCCTGACACAGAGTCATAAATCACAGAATGATTTGGGATGAAAGGGACCTTCAAAATCATCTCATTCCAAACCCTGTGCCATCACATGAACGAAAGGATGACATGACTATTCAAAAGTATAGTACCATTGTATCTTTGCTTGCAAAGTTTCCTAGAGCAGCAGCACAACAAGATGGACCAGGAGTATTTAGGAGTATTTAGACCTTTAGAAACAGAGTTTCAGTGCAGCCTCTAGTACTGTCATCAGGAAACTCTTTTTCTGGCAAATTCACTGGTGAAACCCTCAATTTTTCTAAATTCTGTGGTTCGCAATGTTGTGGCAAAAAAAACCACTTGTGTTCTCTACCATTGCAGTATCTGTATTTTACCAGACAGTCTGTAAAACCTTTAGGGATTCTCCTGCTATAACCAGAAGCAGAAATGCTTGATGCTTTCACACATCCTACACACCTGGAATCTGTCAGAAAGTCTTTTAGATTCCATACTTCCTGGACTATCCCTAAAGTTCATAATAATTCTGGCATTTTTGGGGTTGCAAAATGCTCACATTTAGCTTCTTAGCCCCTTTTGGGTGCACACATTTTCTGAAATTAAAGAGGACTCAGTGGATTTATATGTTTTTTCACAATTGGTTTCAAGTTCTACTTCACTCATCGGTATGATTTTCAACCAAGAGCTATTGGTAGGTGTGAGTTAAGTTCCTACCCCTTGTACAGACTTTTGCAGCAAAGTGAGGCATGATCTAGGAAAAGGATGAACAAATAACCAGACAGTTTCTGTAGAATCTAGGTCCCTGTCACTGATGCAAGAGTATCTTTCCAATAGCTCAGTATCCAAGAAGCACCTCTGCAAGCCCTGCAAGCACCTCTGATTTTCTCAGCAAAGTACCACACAACCTTGAAAGAAGACACTTGGGACTCATCACCCAAGAGTCACAGCTCTAAGCTACATGTCAGGCCTTGCCCTCTCTGACCTGTGATCTTTGCACCGAACCCACACAGCAGTTCTGTCTCAACAGCAAAGCCCAGCTTTGGGATGTAAAAGAGATGGACAGAGACAATCACGGGATTGTGATGCAGTGATCCTTTCAAAGTGTTTTTTCCAAGTCAGAGAAGACACAAATCTTCAGTCATCCCTTTAATTTTTTTCTCTGCTTATCAAGTTGTTTACTGTAAAATCTGTCCATTAAGAGTGGAGCTGAGATTTGCCCAATAAAGATCTTTAATTCCTTTTCTGGGTTTGTCCAGATAAAGACCTCTTGGCATCCGTCACTAGAAAAGAAATTTTACTGCTTCCTTCCCATTCTTTGTCTAACTAATTTAAAATAGGACTTTTCATGGAAAGGGAACTATTTTTATTTTGTGTTTGGTATAGAGCCTCGAAAAACTGATCTTTGCTTGAGTCTCTGGCCCTCATCTTTCATGATACTAAAGAATAATAAGAAATAGAAAGGCAAATGTCTTTTTAAGAGAAAATTTTCTGCTCCTCCTCATTTTGAAATCCATAGATCTCACTTTGCATAGCATTTTCATAAACAGAGAAAACTCTCTATAGCAATGAAATAAAATTAAGATACAGTAGTGCCCCTCAGAACACCCATCATACTTTCAAAATAGACCATTCACTTACTGCAAAGGTTATTTCAAGCTAAGAATCCATTTATTTGAATTTATTTCCATTTTAATCAATATCCTTTAGAAATGGTCTCTTTCTTAGTCATGTAAGGTGAATTGATATAATTTTAAGGACATGTATTTCTTTCCTAAATGTTCTTATAAGGCAAGGACATATGTGAGATTGGATTTTCACCTCTGGTAGATTTGAGTCAACAGCATTTTCTTTACCTTAGTGCAACAAGAAGATGAGTGCCAGAGGCAAGACTTTCAGAAGAGGAAACATTTCTACAGCACCTGAACACTGTGGTGACAATTCCTGGTTTCTAATCCAAAAAAATCTCTTAGCAGTGGTGCAAAATCTTCCTTTCCCCCTGAAAGCCTGAGACACCTTTCTCCAAAAACAACTGAAAGACTTCCATTAAGTTCAGCAGACTTTTAATCATGGTCTTATCCAAGATAAGTGCCTTCTTTTAATGTGTGAATAGAAGGTAATTACCTTTCATTACATCAAACGTAGCAGACGATGGGCAAGTAGTTTTTTCTGCTTGGCTTGTACATTTTTATAACATTTGCAAAATGCTGACTTACACACACAGTTACACTCAAAACACAATTACTCATATATAAATCTGCATTTGTGTTTAAATGTCACTGGTAACAAGAACGCTTCTGGTAACAAATTTGTTTATCAAATATACATCAGAAAATGGCACATTAAATAAGAAAATGTTCAATAAAATATATGTTCAGCATTTTTACAGACAGTCTGGGCCTCGTCCAACAAACCCTGATGTAAAAAGAAACACTATCATTAATGTCTAAGGATCCAGATTAAACCCATAAAGGAAAATTCTCAAATTTTTGCTTTCTTTACACTTTTCAAGTGCAGCTTTTCACTCCAGGACCTGACTGTATGCCTCTGTGTACTGAACTCATAGATTGAAGCCAAGAGGACTCATGTGCATTTCAAGGGAGTAAGAAGAGTCTTCTCTTCAAAAAGTGATAGCACTGCTGATTTTTTTTCCCCCTGAGAGGCCTCTGAAATTTACTGCTGTGTTTAGATTTCAGGAAGATTATTAGTTTGATGCTAAGGAATGCTCAAGGATGACAAGGATGATCAAATTTATGAAATTACTCAAAGAACAGCAAAGAAGACTGGGGCTCAGCCTGAGGAAAAAGAAAAAAGAGGGGATATATGCTACTGGTCTTAAAACCAGGGATAATGACCTGGCAAAGGTAAGCAGAGAAATATTTCATTTTTCTTTCTAAGGCTAGAATTGAGAAGTAGCAGGTGAGGCTACCAGATGGCAGGCAGAAAGTAAATAATAGCAGGGGAGGGTAAACCAGCCTTGGAGATGCTTCTGTCTGTTCCCTGAGTGGAAAGGGAATCTGAGTGCAGCTCCTAAAGAAGGGTAATAATGTTTGAGAAGCACTGGGAGATTCATATGGAACCATCCACACAAGACCTAGAGAGAAGCAGTACCTCTCTGAAGTGGCAGTGGAGGGTGGAGGAAGATCCTGGAGCATTTCCAGTGGTGCTGGAATTGGGCCCAAAGTTGTGTACTTTGATCACTTTCTGCTATGGTTTTTCTGGGTCTAGTGGAAAATCCAGGTGTGTATTATTTTGCCTTTGCACTCTTTCCCATGTCTGGGTGGCAAATCACTGTCCTTAAGGTTTATTGAGCTATCCATGAAGCCATTCTTCAATACTGGTAAGAAAAATAGGAAACAACAGGTGGGTGCAGCGAATTTGGCAGCATGCAAAACCAGCACGACAGGGAGATGATTTTACCTCTGTTTATAGCACTGATAAGATTGATATCAGAACATATTTGAAAAGATACTGAAAAATTGTCAAGGATGCAGTGAAGAGCCAGCAAAAAACATTAGAGAGTTTAGAGAAATGCCTTGCAGTGAGAGATTTAAGCAGATCATTCTGTCTAGCATATCAAAGATGTATTTTAGTGTAACCTGAAAGTCAAAACTGAATGATTCAAAATGGTAAAGTCAAAAAGCAGCAGCTTTGTTAGGAGGCCTAACCCTCTGTCTTGATGTGACTGTATCTTAACACAATTACAATGATTTATTTGTAGTCTGGGACAAAGTTACATGGCCCTTTTCTAAATTTGAAGAGGTATACATATATATTTATACATATGTGATGCTTAAGGAATTATAAAAATGTAGTATTAGATTTAAAGGAATCATTATTATTTTACAAAATGCTCAGTTTAATGAGGTGTTGGGGTTGTGGTTTAACCCTAGCCAAAAACTAAGCACCACACGGCTGCTTACTTCCTTCCCTGTGTCCCCAGTGGGATGTGGAGCAGAATCAGAAAAGGGTAAAACTCATGGATTGAGATAAGAACAGTCTAATGCTTGATGTAAAGTAAAATATCATTAATAATAATAACAACACTAATAATAACAATAACAGCAATAACAATAATAATAATGAAGAAGAAGAAAAGTGGGGAGAGAGTGAGAGGAATAAAACCCAAAAGAATCAAGTGATGCACAAGATAATTCCTCACCACTCGCTGACCGATGCCCAGATCAGCCCCAAGCAGTGACCAGCCCCTCCTGGCCAACTTCCCCCAGTTTATATTCTGAGCATTAGTTCTGTGATATGGAATATCCCTTTGTCCAGCTCTACTGGCCATGCTGACCCTTGGCTTCATGTGTACCTGTTCATGGGCAGAGCATTGGACACTGAAAAGTCCTTGACTGAGTGAGCAGTGATGAGCAGCAGCTAAAACATCAGTGTGTAATCAACATTGTCCTCAGACTAGATCCAAAATACAGCACTGTAACAGAAACTGAGGAGGAAATTAACTCTATACTAGCCAAATCTAGAATAAGAGTATTTAACATAAATTCAAAGGCAATTTCTGTTTCTTCACAGAGAGAGAAAAAGAAAACAAAATCACAGCTTTGTTAAGGGATGTAGTAAATTATTTTTTCCTACAATCTTGTAGATAGATAATGTATAGAATTTGGTTTCCAAGACCACAGGAACTGCCAGAGCTTTCTTCTCTCACTTGTATCTCTCCTCATGAAATTCACAAGGATAACAATTGTAAAATTTCTTGAAAAGCACTATCAGTATTATTTAAGGGGATTCAAGATGCTGAAAAGCTTTAATATAACAGTAATAAACATGGAAAATTGTCTTTCTCCATTGCTCTCTGAGCCTTGTTCCTCCACAGCACCCCTGCAGTAGTTTGGTGCCTCTCTGGCTCCTCATCATCATCTGCTCATTACTCATTAATCAGCTGCATCTCCGCAGGTGGGGACCAGCAGCAAAAGTGGTGCCCTGGTATGAATGGCTCTCACCAGATGTGAATCCTGCTCTCCTCACTGTGAGACAGTGCTGATGGCAAAGGGAGCCTCTAGCCACTTCACCAACATGAATCCACATTGCAGCTTTTCTCTTTTTTGTAGAAAATGAAATGAAAACTAAGCCCACTGACCCTCTCCAAATGGCCTGATGCAAACCAGGCTCTGGCCTGGACAGAGCAGTACAGCCACGATTGCCATTTTTCCCAATCCATGAGCTCCTACCTGAGTTGATAGAGCTCAGTTCCACGTGAAGCACCATCTGCCCAGCTTACTGAAATGAGCTCGTGTCTTCTTGCACCTGGATACGTAAATATATTTGCTTATGTGGAAGTGTGTTGTGTTTAAAAGCAAGCTTCAAATAACAGACACATAATGTAACTGGTATATAAATAGGAAGGTGGTTTGCACACAAATATAGCAGGACTATTAGAGGTGATCATTAGTTACTAATATAAGCAGTTATTTGAACATTAGCATACTGTTATTCATAGCAGAATTCATGATGCGTTTAATAAGTAAGTAATAGCTTCCTTAATAAACTTAGGGGCATAAAATTCCCTGTTCTGTAGACTGTCAAAGATGGACAATGACATTAGTGATACTAAGATCTGAAATTTTCCAAGAATAATCCATATTTAGATTAAAAAAAATTAAGGACATTAGGGTATTTTTGGATCTGTTTTAAATAGATTTTCCACTCATATTAAAAACTGTTGAAATTAAACAGATAGAAAAGAAAATCAAAAGAATGGAAGAAAATGTTAGAACTCTAAAGAAATGCTAAATATGTCCTCCCGAAGAGCAAAAGTAATTAATTCCCTATTACATGTGCCTTAAAGGATTATATATTTATAAACTGAGAATTCAGAAAGGACTATCCCATCAAGCTGGCAAACCAGTCAACTATGACAGAAATGCATATTTAAATCCCCCCTTACCCAAAACCAGGTGTGCTGCTCAACCAGTGAAACTGGGCAAGGGGAGACTGTAAACTTTTCTGATGGCAGCCAACCACAAAGTCTACTTCCACCTTTCCAGTGTCATGATATCTTCCTGCTCAATACTTTCTCATGTCTGATTTTGTCAACTTTTACAAAAAGAGAGCAAGGAGATTAGGTGGCTTGACAAAGCAGCAGGAAGAAAATACTTTCTCACCTCATGTTCCTGCCAGGACAAGACCAAGGCCAGTTTTGCTCATCAGTCTCTGTGTGATTCATATAATTGTGAATTAACTAGGGTTAGACTCACCAGTGAGACGCTACCAGGGATACAGCTGTTGGAACACTAATTTAAACATGGATCACTAAGGCCATGTGAGAGGCTGAAATAAGCCCAGGTCAAACTGGAGGCTCTCCAGGGGAGACACATCTTTTTGGAGGTACTTTAGAGTGTATCTTTTGGAGATACCTAAACACATGGCAGGTTCAACCATAACCATAGCCCAAGCCACTGACTTCATGGGCATTACGAACCATCAGCAAAATTAATTTGAAACTGTTTTTAAAAAGCTCTCCTATGTGATTGTAAATATTGCAATTGAATTTATCTTCAGCATTTTAAATTAGATTCCAAATGATTTCAAGTATGGCAGCTAAAAAGAAAACAAGCTCGTTTGGGTTAATGCTGACAAACAATGAAATTTAATTGCGATTTAAGATTCCTAATGATCATTGATTAGTTCATTGAAAACATTCCTTGGATAACCTCTTTTAAATTACAGAGTTTAAATAGTTTTCTTTAGTCTTCTAAGACGGCAAGTAGGTCACTCACCTCCATTAATTTCTATTGGTTTCTGCTTTTCTTTACCTACCCTTTTATAAGACTTAGTTACACAAAATCCACTGAAACCACACCAAACTGGAGGGCAACATTCACTGATGGCAGCAGAGAAAAGAACACCCATAGGGGTTCACACAGTGTCAAGCCTCCTGGAAGAGCTGGGCAGAGAGAATCACCTAAGAGATCAGAAAAGCTTGATTGTGCAGGAAAGTGAATTCAAATAAAATATGAAGTTGGAGGTCAGTGGTGGCTTCTGAGTAGCTCTGTATCTTCTGAAATAAATGGTTCTATTTGGTTCTATTAACAGACCAAACAAACCAGCACTAAAATAATACCCCAACCAAGAAAAAAATCTTCCCCAGTATATACACAAGGAGAAACCCTTGCAAAGTGAAAATTTGGTTAGCTGTTTGTTCTATGGGTTTTTAGTTGTTTTGGGGGTTTTCTGGGTTTTTTGAGGGGGGGCGGGTTTGGGGTTTGTTTGTTTGTTTTGTATTTAGCTTTTCATTCTTTTTCGTCAAATAAAAATTAAATTCTCATTGTGAATTCCAGACTTGCAGTAATTCTCCTGCATTCCTCCCTTGCAGCTTATTAAGCATAGACATATTAAAGGACACCATACATGTAACACAGGGGAAATCATGCTTGAACTGCCTTTGTAGGAACACATTTGGGCCCCATCATCTTTTGTTACTTTAAACTTTCTGCTTTACAAATCCTGAAGACAAGATTACTTGGCACTCCACAGCTCTTTCCTACTGCATTGCTAAAATGAAATGTTTCAATATTCTTGCAATGAAACATTCTGACATTATCAAAATGCAAGGAGAAGATTGAAATTATTCATTTGGACTTATTCCCATAAAAAATGTCACTGAAATCAGCACATTTTCACAACAAGTTTGATTTGGGCAAAACTGCATATACTATTTATTTTTGCCTTAGAAAATGGTTTCATTAAAAACAAATGACCAGCTTTAATTACAACTCACTGAGCTTTTGCTCCAAAAGTCAAAGCTATTAAAACAGCACTTTGTATGTACAGGGAAACAGATTCTGTCTTACAAGTGGCTATGAAAAACATCTTACTCCCCCTCAGAAGGGTTAGTATTTGATGTCCCCGGGACTGAAAACCAAATTTGTGTCTTCCCTTTAAGTGGCATCCACAATTTGTAAGAAAAACTCAAAAATTTAATAAACAATTCAAAGGCAAAAGGTGAAGGGTGCATCCCAACCCTTTGAAGAAAATTACCATTGACTTTTGAGTTTAGTTCTGGAAATGGAAAGCAGGAACTACAAAGCTGTGTCTGCATGGCACTGGAGCCTGAGCGGAGATCTGAGACAGGACCAATTGAGCCATTTTCCGAACCAGAGTCAATACGGCCACGCCAGAGCAGCCCTCTGTCCAAACTGATTAGGCTGCTGAAAAGCTGGATTTTGTGACTTTGTCCATGCTATTAAATTAAATGTGCCTTAGCCCCCAGCATGACACCGAGGCCACCTGGCATGCAACAGCTCATGTCAGTATTGAACCCTCCCTCGCCGTGCAGTGGGTGGGTGCATCCTGACTGCCCCTTGGAAGGGACCCCTGGCTCAAAAATAACGCCTAAAAAAGTTCAGACATGGTTTGTGGGAGTGTCTGCTTGCCTGAGACAAAAATGCACCAGCAATTTATCGCTGCAATTAATCCATAAAGCTGTGTTGCCCAATACTGCTTAATTTAGTAATAGAAATATGGCAAATTAATCTGCCCATGTGTCTGACTTGTATCTTTTAATGAGTGAATAACCCAGCTTTTCTAGGGTTGTGAGACACAAGGCCTCATTGCTGTGGCCTGAGAGAGATCTGCCTAGTGCCCATCTGAGCCCTCACCTCGTTACAGGGCTCCAACACCAGACCTTGTTCACAACTATCCTGCTGCGGCTCCAGGGGCAAGTGCTGACACACATCTGTCACTCACCCCAGGCTGTGAGGAGTTTATTGTTGTCTGGACATTTTATGAGTTTCCTGGGTGAAAACATGCTGTGGTTTTCTTCCCAGGGGAAAGCTCAATTTCTCAGTACAGAATTCTATAAACATATCTCTGAGCTGTGTTTTGTCAAGGACACAGGTGGTGTTTGTCTGCCCTGTTTCCCGGTATGGGAGATGTGGTTTTCTTCCTCTCAACCTATGATATAGAGAATTGTTATCTCTGAACTGTAAGCATTTCTAGCATTCTTGTATGGAGCATGAAGAAGTAAGCATCTGAGCTCTGTATCTGGGCACATAATATCCCAAGCCTTCTGAACAATGGAATCATCTTAATAAATCATATTAATCCTTCTGATATTGGAGTCAGAAAGTTCTGTTTTGCCATCGGGCCACAATAGTTTATATTGTTTTTAAAATAGGTTTTCACTGCATTACAGGCCAGTTATTTTGTGTTTGTCCCTTCAGAGAACTTCCTTTCCCTGGCAAGATATGATGGTTTTCTTGGTTGACAAGCACCATGAGTCAAAGTCATAGAATCTTTAAGGCTGGAAAGTCCTCTAAGAGCATAGATTTCAACCATTAACTGCCATATTCACCACAAAACATGTCCCACAGCACCACAAATATACATTTTTTCAACACTACTATGAATGGGGCACCTGCTCCATTAAGAAATTTTTCCTAATATCCAATTTAAACCTCCCCTGAAACAACCTGACATCATTTCCTCTTCTTTGTTACCTGGGGAAAAAGACCAACCTCCCCCTCCCCTCCTACTCTCAAATTCATTTCAGGAAACTGTAGAGAGATATGACGATCCCAAATCTGGAACAGGATTCTCAAGGAAAAATAGGATCCACTTTACCCTCCCTCCATGGTGCTGCCTGCTGCTGTCAGGGCAAGACCAACTTAAAACTCCTAAGTTTTGGTGCAACCCCTGTCTGTGAGCCAGAGACAGGGAGGATGTTAGGCTTAACTCGTCTCTGCTACACTCACACTCTCTCTCCTTCCCTGTATCCTTCCCAGGATGGCAGGTGCAGCCAGGGAGAGCAAGCACCAGTCACCTCACATGCTCCAGGGATGCACACTTGTAAATCAGTAATATTGTGTCACCGAGCAGAGCTTTGAATAAGGCTCTAATTGTAGCATTTGTATGGAAGAACCACTAAATGAGTAGCTGGGATGTCAAATAAAGAGCAGGTGATGAACATCAGGAAGTGCTTCTGGAAAGGTGCGTTGAGGAACATGGCAGGGTGGGTGAAAGGGAAAGAGCTGGGAAAGCAGTTGATAAAAGGAAACTTTGTATGACACTAAGGAAAATTCTGTGAGAAATTAAAGCCCACACAAGAACAAAGATGAGTAAAGCACTCCAGACACTCAGCAGTGCTTCAGTTGGGTGTCTGGAGTCTGACAGAAAATGTGATTCATCAGCTCCCACATACACCTTTTTTTAAATATGCATGCTCATTTCAACAAATGTGAAATTTCCAGGAAAAGCAAGAGCAGAGCACATCCACGCAGCCCTGAACAGCCTGGCGTGGGCACACTGATGCTGTGACAGGGATGCCAGCCAAGCTTGGCACAACCACCGTGCCATCTTCTGTCCTCTTCCCAAGGGGTGGGCAAGAGGGAACATCTCCCTCTTCTTCCCTCCCTTCCACTGCATCCCTTAGGAAAGATCTGGGTTCTCTCTTGTCTGGGTTGGGCGATTCATCTCTTGCACATACATGAGGGAAAAGAATAAAAAAAAATGTATCTATCTCCTGCAGGACAGTTAGAGATATGATAGATCAGCATGCCTGGAGATCCAGAAGGCCTTTGAATAACTATCCAGGGGGTGCTGAAAGGCAGCCACCTGCTACAAAGTTGTCCTCTGCTATCCAGTTTGTTTTTACCAAAAAAAAAAAAAGAAAAAAAGAAAACCACACACATAAAATGTTTCAGAGCTCATAACCAGAGGGGAAGAAACTGTCACACAAAAACCTGATATGAAAAACATGTGGGATCAGATGTAGTAACACCTGCCTTCAACAATCTCATACATCAGCTTCAGCAGGACACAACTGGGCACATCCATGATGACATACAGCTCAAACAGCTAGTAACATCAGAAATATGTGTTTAAGTTTTTCTCTTTCAGAATATTTGACCAACATGGACATGAGCACTGAACCCTCTCTTCCCTGTCACACCACTCAAAGTGTCATGATCCCTTAGAAAAAGCCAGCTTCTCTATCTGTGTCCCTCATAATCCAGACACAGGACCAGTAATTTAAATAAAACAAACAAAAAAAATCTTCTTACACTTAATAAGATAAGTAAATATAGTTACATGCTCAGGCACTTTTATACTGCCTTATTCATGTTTGTATAAATAATGTAATAAAAACCCCTATCAAAAATAACTGAAGCTTCTCCAGAGTTTTCGCCTTCTTTAATCTCATGCTGCAGAATTTAGGGATCTTTGACTTAGAATTTATGTCTGACTTGCCACGGAGTACCATCACCTCTGTTAGTGAGAACAGCCTGAGTTATCACTCTGGCTATGAACTGAACTAGATGACCTCATAGGTCTTTTCCATCCTTGCTTCCTGAAACTCTATTAAAGGCCACTGTCAAAACCCCACCAAAGGGAGGGGGCATTTCAGTTTGCAGTGAAAGCAAAAAAACTGGAATATGTAAAATTAAACTTCTATTTTTTTCTCCTATCCCAGCTGATAGGGGTATAGATATAGATCAGCAAGAGAAAAAGTAATATTCCTCAAAATGCTCAAAATAACTTGGTGACTTAGATCCATTATCCAAAGAAAATGAGATGTAGAGAAAAGTCAGAGGTTTTTCTCTTTCTACTACCAACCTGGTTTACACCAAGAGACTGATAGCTGAATTATTATATGGGACAAATACTTCCTTTCAATAAGAAAAAAAGGTAAATTCGAAGAGATAATTGGTTTAAGCATCTGTGTTGCAAGCTGAATATATTCAGAGGGTACAAATTGTGTTGAGTGTGGCTGAGAGTTTGAAAACTATGGACATGAGTAAGCCCAGCCTAATTGCTGCCTCCTGGGATGGTGCACAAAGTCAATACTGCCTTTTTATAAATCTGAGAGATTAAATATCCTAAATTCTACAGTCAGGCCAATACAGGGTAATACCATCAGTATAATATAGTATAATATAGGCAGTTATTTTTTCATAGAATCACAGAATCATAGAATGGCTTGGGTTGGAAGGGACCTTAGAAAACTTCCAGTTCCAAGCCCTTCTCACCTTCTACTAGAGAATAAGAGGGAGGGATGGAGGGATGAAGGAAGGGATGGAGGGATGAAGGAAGGGATGGAGGAAAGGAGGAAGGGATGGAGGGATGAAGGAAGGGATGGAGGAAAGGAGGAAGGGATGGAGGGA